>JAYJMB010029181.1:0-37160 GCA_036873735.1 Pouteria campechiana | reverse complement strand
CACGACTTAGTGACTCGGTCCTAAACTTAGGCTTCTGAACAAATTGGTGAGTGGTTTCCAATATCCCGTGGAAAACCGCAAGCGGGCAATCTCTGCCATTTATACTATGAGAGATCGAAGATCCAGACCACATGAATTAAGCCTAATTATACTGAGTTAATTAAGCCTAATCATGATTAACACTAATGACAGTGATTAGTGTTAATGACTGTTTTTGAGTTAATTTAAGATAATGTCATTAATCCTCTAATCTATGGGACAATTACAAGATTTAAACTAGTTTTAATATGTTTAGGGTGTCTAATTCAGTATTATCTTGTTGTCCATTGGCCATGTGGGGCCCACCATTACCATAGCATGGGTGGAACCCATGTATGTACCATGGCAGGGCCACGGCAAAGTGCCCTTAGGCACTAGATAGATTACCAATGGCCAAAGGCCACTGGCGTCAAGTGAGGCACCTGCCTCTTGAAGACTCTTCGAACTCCTCCAAGTTCTCGGTTCTCGTCCTCGTCGTCCCCCCCTTTGAGAAGAGTGGGGGTATTTATAGGCTCTGGGTCCTCTGAGGGTAGCTTAGGAATTTTAGCTCCACCATGGGGGCATTTTGGGGAATGCTTGGGAAATATGCCCAGCTGCACCAGTGGGGGCATTTTGGGAATTCTAGCTCCATCATGAGGGCATCCTGTCTGCGCGGCATGTCAGTATCTGCACGGCACGTCAGCAGTGGTGTGGGGAGATCGACGATGGTTGCTCGGCTAAACCACCCTGTCCGCGTGGCACGTTAGTATCTGTACGGCACGTCAGCAGTGATGCGGGGAGATCGACGATTGCTTTTGGCTAAACCACCTTGTCTGCGCGGCACGTTAGTATCTGCACGGCATGTCAGCAGTGGCATGGGGAGATCGACGATTGTTTTCTGATTTCGACGCGGGTGCTGCTGCTATAACCATCTCGCTGTCAAGCGGGATGGGCTCAGACTTCCATTCCCTGCTTACCGCTGATGCCCGATGGAGCTGTCGCATTGCCTGGACGGAGACGACGCCGAGCAGGGTCGGTTGGGTGGTGTCGATGTCACCGGATTTGGAGTCGACGCGTGAGTTCCTCACGTGACTCTGTGCACGATATGATGTACGTGGCATGACGCTTGGAAACCTGAACTCCAGTTCCATGGTATGATGCTTGAGACGAGCGCTTGCTGATCCTCGTAAGTGGATCCGCAGAAGTGTCAGGACCTCCTCGTCAGCAGATCTGCAGGAGCATCAGTAGCGTCCTCGTGAGCGGATCCGCAGGAGCATCAGCGATGTCCTCGGAAGCGGCTCCGCAGACGCATCAGCGGCGTCCTTGTGAGCGAATCCGCAGGAGCATCAGCGGAGTAAGCGGATCCGTAGGAGCATCGGCAGCGTCCTCGTGAGCGGATCCGTAGGAGCATCAGCGGAGTAAGCGGATCCGTAGGATCATCGGCAGCGTCCTCGTGAGCGGATCTGCAGGAGCATCAGCGATGTCCTCGGAAGCGGCTCCGCAAAAGCGTCGGCAGCATCCTCGTGAGCGGATCCACAGATGCGTCAGGACACCCGCGATAAGCGTTAGCATAGACAGCATTCCTGGCCTCGATTTGGAGACGCGTGCCTGTATTTCCTTAGCCACTCTTGATGGATGCCATGGGGGAGATCCAGCCTACTACCTCACCATTCCGCCGTCATTTGAAAGACAGGGGCGTTGATGTGGGGCCTGACTGGCAAAGTTGTTGACCATGGATGATCAAAGGTCAGTTTCGCATCTTGCTGGACTCAGAGATTGCTGCCTCTATCGGCTGAGGATGTTTCTTTGTTCCCTGCTTGTGCTGTCCGAACTAGAACATTCGTCAAACTATAAAATTTGCTTTGTCATTTCTAGTTCATGCTACTACAACTCTGAGACTTCCTTGCTGAATCCGAAGCTTGTGTCTTTGTGATTTCAAAGGGATAAACTTTGACTCTAAAGATTCCTTGAAGACTTTAAACTTTCTATTTTCTTGTTTTAAGTATATATGTAGTTTATATACTTAATTTTCATAAGTATTTACTTAGAATCTTTCTTTGAACATTGTGAAGTTTTATTCTTAAAGATTAGTTTGAAAGTATAACTGCAAGTGCTTGAGAATAAACTTGTTAGTACCTTAATATTTCACTCATGTCTTTACTCATCATTAAAACATACTTGGTTAAGAATGTTCATCATTAAAATCAAGCTTATTTAAGATAGTATGTTCAACATTCCCTCCCTTTTTGATGATAACAAAACACTAACTTGATATACCTTTCAAAATTTATATAATAGTAATCTTAAAATAACTTAATTGCAAGAAATATTTATTAATTACATGTAGCTCCCCCTAAATGGATGCATAAATTTTTTAACTATATTTCATACAAAAGAAATTTTCTAATTTTCATGCGTACATTGAGTAAAGAAAAAATTCATTTAATTTAGCACATTTTCTTCCCCTTTTTGTCATAATCAAAAAAGGTGAAAATAAACAAAATGAATAATCATCTTCTATCATGACCAAAATGCATACACACATAATTTATCATGGAAAAAAATTTCAATTACGAAA
The DNA here is from genome assembly GCA_036873735.1 of Pouteria campechiana. Classification (NCBI taxonomy): domain Eukaryota; kingdom Viridiplantae; phylum Streptophyta; class Magnoliopsida; order Ericales; family Sapotaceae; genus Pouteria; species Pouteria campechiana. The sequence continues at coordinate 34,564 of JAYJMB010029181.1, read as the reverse complement.
GAAAAAAAATTTTCATGCATACAATACAAAACAAATTAGAAGGCAACAGAGTCAGAGGGATGGCTTAGGCTTTCTCTAATAGGTCTTAGAGAAAGAATCTCTATGAGGGGGAAGAGTAGACTTGGATTGAGAAGAGGGCTTAGGTGGTTTGGGAGATGACTTGGGTCTTTTTGGTGAAGGAGGTAGAATGAAAAATGGATCCTTTGGAATTGCTGAGGGAGGTTCATGGGTATATGCTATTAGTCAATAGTCTGAAACATAGATGAAGTCAATGCACTCTCGAAATGCCATGTCTAGCAACTCAGGAAAGACTATAGGAAGCCCTTTCAAGATATTTTCTGTATTTGCATTCATCCTAGCTGTATACTCTTGGTAGTACATGGTGATTCTGGAGAGAGGAGCTTTTTTGTGTTCCTTTGGAGGTGGAATTTTTGGCTTCCTCTTAGGTTTGGAAGAAGATGGCTGGGTTGAAGGTTTTGGTTTTAGGATGGGAGGAAATTTTCTAGGGGTTTTAGCTTTGGTAGAAGGTGGTGGTGAAGATTTGGGTTTTAGTAAAGGGGCTAGTTGAGACTTAATCCACCATATCCTCTATTGGAGAGAAGGATCAAATAGATGAGGATAGGGAAGAAGAAAATTGTCAGCTATTGCCTCTAGATTGGCAGAATTTTAAAATGAGAATTCTTCCTCAGTAATAAGAAAGATTTGATGAAGACCTGAGGGAGATGGAAATGCAGTTCTAGGAGGCCTAGATGCTGGAAGCATGTGAGGAAATTTCTCAATATATATTTGAAGGATTGACTCTTTGTTAGGAATTTTAATATTGTAGCCCTTTGGAGTCAATGGTGGATTTGGAAGAAGTTGAATTCTATGAAGAATGTTAGGATCCTCAAGTTCAGAAAATGGATATTCTTGAGGAGATAAAATGACGGATTGAGAGAGAAACATTTGAGCAATTTCATAGTTGGTTTCTAACATACTTCTAAACTGAGAAAATATCATCCTGATTGGATTTGTAATATGAATAAGGATACCAAGATTATCAAAAGTTGGTTTTGGAGGAGATTGTGGAGGAATTTGAGTTTTTCTCCATTCTGGATGAATTGAGGGTGAGTCCCATTTTGGTAGAATTTGATCAATTTGTTTAGGAAAGAATTCTTCCGATAAATAGAGGTCATTTTCAGTAAAGCCCAGATCACCACATGGTCCTAGATTCCAGATAAAATACATTTTAGGAAGAGGAACAATGATGAGATACTTCCCATGTCGAATAATAGCTCTATGAGGATTACTAAGGTAATCCTTAGGCAGATTGGAGAAGGCTTCAGTGTTGGGAATTGATGGAGATTGTGTTAGAGAAGGGAAAGAAGCAACTTTAGCAGGTTCACTCTCAGGTTGAGTAACCACTAGAATTGCAAAAGATGATGGATGAGGAAAAGACTATGACCGGGAAGACATTACTGTGATGGGAGAGTTGGTTCTAGGTGGAGAGAAGTGGTGTGAAGTTGAAGGGAAGTGAGTTGGAGGTGGAGAGAAGTGAGGGTGATAAGCTTGACTTTTGAATGACTCTACTAGAAATTGTAGAGAGTCAAGTCATTGATCAATCTTATTAGCTCTCAGGATCATGGATGACATGGCAGTGTTGAGTCTATGATCCATTCTATCCATTTGAAGAGCTAGAGTAGATAGATAGTGTTCAATCATTGTCAGTGTATCTTCTAGGTTCAGTGGGATAAGTTGTTTAGTGGGGATTGATGAAGGGGTTGGTGTGGTTAGTTGTTATGAAGAAGTGGGTCTTATGGGTGATGGAGATCTGATGAGTGAGAATGAAATAGTTAGTGGTGCTACTACTGTCTCAGTTTCTTCTCTTAATACTTCTTCTGATCCTTGTACTTTGACATTTCTTTGATCTTCTCTAGAGACTTCTTCTCTTATTTCTACGGTCTCCTATCTTATTGGGCTTTCTAATTCTTCTTCTTCTGATTTGAATCTCTTTAGTTGTTTAGTTTTTCTTGGTTTTTCACTAATCCAGCCTTGTGATGTCCTCTTGAAACTCATTCTCTTTAAGGTTCTTTTATAAACTGTGTTTGAGTCCTTAGACTCTTTTTTCTTTTCTCTGATCAGATATGCTTCTGCATCTCTAAGGATTCTTATGAAGATCATCCCATATGGAAGTGGAAATCTTGTCATGGATTTCACTAGATACAGATGATCCACTATGATTTGTGCAAGGTTTATTTTCTTTTGGTTTTTCAAAGCCCATAACACTTTTGTATCTTTTTCTAAAATTGAATGTGTGGCTCCTATCCTTGGATACACATTATTTATTGCCATTATGTATGTCAATTTATAATCAAGGCTCAGATGACTGGCATGTAAGTAGTTTTCCTTTGCATGCATTTCAACTCCTGCTAGGTCTGAGAATAATCTTACTTTGCTTGATGGCCACTCAACATGTTCTTCTTCAATTTAAGTTAGGTTGAAGATTCTTCTCAAGTTATCAGGGGATAGGTTTATCAATCTCTTCTATCCATGATTTCTATGTAATTGAGTTTAGATTATTGATTAGATCATTTACCAGTCTAGGATAACATGGCTCTTTACAACTCAGAAAGTCAGTCCAACCTTGGAATCGGAACCATTCACATACTTCTAAGTTCATTCCTATTTCTTCGAATACTTCAGAATTAAATACTCTACCCTTGGTGATTTTCTTATTTTATACTTTTCAAGACATCTAGAGTACGCATTTTCTCTGTTAAGGAAAATTTCCTCAAATGTGTCATCCTCATGCCTCACTCTTTTAGATATACTTGTCTTTGAGGCTTCATCTCTTTCCTTTCTTCTGTTGCTTGCATTAGTTGTTTTTATTCTTGCCATTGTAGTAGAAAGAGGTGGGGATTCAGAAATTGATGGAGGAGATAAGATGGAAGAGTTGCTTAAACTTAGGAGTTTGAATTCGGTGGGAAGTTGAGGTGTTTCTTTGAAGGGATGTTTTTGGATGCTCTAGGGAAAGGGTTTTAGGTTTTCAGAAGTTTTTGAATAGTTAAATAGAGTTTTAGAATTTCAACTTCTTTGAAAGATGTTATCAGAGGCTCCAAAGACAAGATATATAATCTTCAGAGGCAACGATCATGATGGTTCGATGACTCCGAAGCTTTACTTTGGAGGCGGCATAATTTATTGGAGGCTATGAAATAATTTTTGGCGGTTCCAAAGTTTTATTTTGGGGGTATGAAATTCTTTTAGAGGTATTTTAGTCCTCCTTCAGAGAGTTCAAAATCTATTTCAGAGGCTTTGAAATACCATAATTTTTTAGATTTGTTCTTTTGTGCATTTTTCATCAGAGTTATCAGTAATGAACATGTTTTCCATCTTATAGATGTTTTGTTAATTTTCAACTTAAGCATTTGGATCTAAAACACTTAATTCTCTTCTTAATTTACTGAATCTATCTTCTGGAAGACGTTTAGTAAAGATATGCACTAATTGATTTTCAGTGGGCACAAATTCTAAATATATTTATGATTTTGAACATTATCCTTAGTAAAATGATACCTAATTTCTATATATTTAGTTTTATAACGTAAAACTGATTTTTTGGTCAAACTTATAGCACTAGTGTTGTCACATCTTATAGGGATATTAACAAAGTTAAGGCCAAAGTCATTTAATTGTTATTTCATCCAAAGGATCTGAGCACAGATGTCTGCTTCTTAAAAAACTATGATATGATCATGCTTTCTAGAAATTGACAAGATCTTGAGGTACTCTTTTTATCTACTTTATATTTAGTAAAATTTGCATCTGAGTACCCTACTAAATTAAAAATCAGAACCTTTTGGATACCACAAGCCGAAGCTTGATGTATCTAAAAGATATATAAAGATTCTTTTTATAGCAATTATATGTGACTCTTTGAGATCTGACTGAAACCTAGGATACATGCAAACGCTAAACATTATATTTGGTCTACTTGCAGTCAAGTACAATAATGATCCTATCATGCTTCTATAGAGTTTGTTACATACTAATTTACCTCTTTCATCTTTTTTCATCTTTATTGAAGTTCTCATTGGTGTTCCATATCTTTTACAATCCTCAATGTTGAATTTCTTCAGAATTTCTTTTATATATTTGACTTGGTGAATGAAAAAACCCTTTTTTTTCTTGTTTGATTTGTACCCCCAAGAAGAAATTGAGTTTGCCCATCAAGCTTATTTCAAATTCTCTCTGTATAATCTTAAAAAACCCTTGGCACAGATTTACATTAGTTGCTCCAAATACTATATCATCAACATAAATTTGAACTATAAGAGTGCCTTTCTTTACATGTGTAATGAAGAGAGTGATATCCACTTTACCCCTTGAAAAACCTTTCTCAATCAGAATTTGCTTAGCCTCTCATACCAAGCTCTAGGAGCATGTTTCAAACCATAGAGGGCTTTCTTGAATTTCAATGCATGATTTTTGTAATGAGGATCTTCAAACCTAGGGGGTTATTCCATATATACCTTTTCATTAATGAAACTATTTAAGAATGCACTCTTTACATCCATTTGATATAGTTTGAAATCCATATATGATGCAAATACAAAATCATTTTAATGGTTTAAATTCTTGCAATAAGGGAATATGAATTTTCAAAGTCAATATCTTCTTCTTGACAATACCTTTTTGCAACTAATCTTGTCTTATTTCTTATCACAACTCCTAATTCATCTAGTTTGTTCCTAAAGAAACATTTTGTTCCTATAACCAATTAATGGTTTGGTCTTGGAACAATAGTCAACATGTCATTTCTTTTAAACTGATCCAATTCTTCTTGCATAACTAAAATCCAATTTTCATCTTCTAATGCTTGGTTTATGCAATTTGGTTCTAATTGAGAAATGAAGGCAAAATTTTTAATATTTGGTGATAGGATGATCTAGTTTTAACTTTATCAAACATATCACCAATTATCTGGTTTTTAGGATGAGCATGTATAAACCTCCAATCTTTGGGAAGATATGAGTTATCTTCCTTATTTACCTCTGTTGTGGATGGTTCAGCTTCATCCATTATTGTCTTGTAATTTTAATTTTTTTATACTTGTTTGAAGATTATCTATCTCATCATCAAAATCACTATTTCTTTTTATAGAGTTAGTATGCTCATCAAATTTAACATGAATAGATTCCTCTATAATCTTAAGTCTTAGGTTGTACACTCTAAATGCTTTGCTAATAATGGAATATCCTAGAAATATACCTTGATCAGATATACTATCAAAATTTTCAAGGTTTTCTTTATCATTGTTAAGAATAAAGCATTTACAACCAAAAGTAAGAAAATATGAAATATTTGGTATCTTGGCATAGTATAATTCAAATGGAGTTTTATTGAGTATGGATCTTGCAAAAATTCTGTTAATGATATAGCATGCGGTGTTCATTGCTTCAACCCAAAAAAATTATGAAAGATTGTATTCACTCAACAATGTCCTTGCCATCTCTTGCAAGGATCTGTTCTTCTTTTCTACTACTCTATTTTGTTGGGGTGTTCTTGGTGCAGAAAAAGTTTGAAGAATACCATTATTTTTACAGAAATCATTGAATCTATGATTCTCAAAATTTTCACCATGATCACTCCTTATGGCAACAATATGAGAACTTTGTTCTTCTGTAAATATTTGGAAAATACTTCAAAGAATGAAAAAGCTTCTTGTTTGGATGCTAGAAACATTACCCAAGTATATCTACTATAGTTATCTACAATGATATATACATAATGTTTTCCTCCAAGGCTTCTAATTCTTGTTGGTCTAACTAAATCCATGTGTAGCAATTGAAGTACTTTGGTTGTATATACTTCTTTGTTTGATTTGAAAGATTCTTTTATTTGCTTACCTTTCATGCAAGCATCTCACAACTTATTATCAAATTTGAGTTTTGGTAAACCAACAACTATATCTTTATTATATAATCTTTCAATCAGATTTTTGTTGGCATGTCCTAGCCTTCTATGACACAATATAGGTTCATGGTCATTCACAACAAGACACTTAGCTTGAATATCAGAAAGATCAACCAAATATATATTTTCATGTCTTCTACCATATACTATAACTGATTGTGACTTATCTAGTACGGAATAGAATTGAGATTCAAATACAACTTTGTAATCACAAAATTAACTTATGCTAAAATGATTATATTTTAATCATTCTATTAAAAGTACATCTAAAATTATAGTAGATTGTGGTTGACTAATCTTAATGATCCCAACTACTCTACCTTTACCATTATCACATAAGGTTACTGTTCTACCAGATTTCATTTTCAGCTCCATGAATAGCTCCTTATTCCTTGTCATGTGCCTTGAGTAACCACTATTGATATACCATATGCTGCTCTTTGTGGCTTCCAAGTACACCTGCATGATAAAGTTAAGTTTTAACTTTTGGTACCCATTCGGGAATAGGTCTCGGTGGGTTAGTTGCAAATAATGTTCGTATCCATTGTTTCTTGGGTAAAACAGTTTTAACTAGAGAAATTTGGGTTGCATTTAGTATATTTGTAACTAAAGCATATTGAAAGCTTTATATTCCTACACAAGAAGATTTATCTTATTTTCCCTAACTTGCTTTGTGCCTTCGTGTGCTACTGCTAGTTTATCCTAGATTTCCTTTGTAGTATCGTAAGAGAACATCTTGTCAAAATTAGTAGATGTAAGAGCGCAATAAAGGCAGTTCTTTTCCTTAGCATCTTTTTCAGCTGCTAGAATGTTCGTAGCAGTGTATTTATATTTAGTATTTAGGACAATCAAATCATCCTTGATGGTTTTCTATAGCTAATAATCTGAGGCAATCAAGAAATTTTTCATTCTCATCTTCCAATATCCATAGTTTGTACCATCAAATAATGGTGGTCTGGAAGTAAATTGACCTTCAGCAGAAGTGTTGTGGAAATAACTAGCCATAGAGATCTCTTTACAATTTATATGATTGGAATAGTAATGTATAAGTGGTGAATTTTGCTCTGATACCAATTGTTGGTCCCATTCAGATGGTGACTCAAGAGGAGGAGGGTGAATTGAGTTTTTAAAAATTTTAGCCAGATAATGGTGAAAGTTCAATACTAAAGGAATCACGGACAACACAATGTACTTATATAGGTATTTTTATAGCGGTTTGGCCTTTCACTTGGGTTTCTACTCCAATTCTCTAAGTTAGCCTTTTTTGCTAAACTCAAGTTCCACTAATACTTGTTGGTTTTACAAGTTCACCAATAACTTACACAAGTTGGTTTTTCAAGCTCACCAACAAACTTATATAAAATACTCAGTAAGTATCCTACTTGCTTTCACTACATAAATGGAAGTTAACAAACTTGTAGAAATATGCAGAAATAAATGTGTACAAATATTAATGCCTCTAACAGACTGATTTTTGTATGAAGTTGGAAAACACTAAACACAAGTAATATAGCAATAAAAGCAGTAGGATTCAATCTTTAGAAGTGGTTGAATGAATGACTTTGAATGCTTCTGTGAATGAACTGCAGCGGAGGTGAAATTGTAAAAAAAAAAGTTTTAAAGACTTAGTAAATGCTCTCTCTTGTCTTTCAGTGTTAAATACCATTGTTGTCTTCGGTCTCACATAACTTCTTTTATATTTAAGTTTTCTGTCTTTCTTTGAGATCTCTGACTTTCTCTACTATGGTAGATGAGAAATATTAAATGCTGAGAAATGTTCAAATTTAAGACCATTGTACTTTTAGCACTATTTTGGAGGCTATGAACTAACATAAGATCCTCCAAAATTCTAAGTAGCATAAAGTTTCTGCACTACTCACACAAGTCACCGTTATTTTGGATGCACCAAAGATGTGCTTTGGAGGATCCAAAATGGCATTACCGAAATGGCTCACATTGGGTTTGTGGATGTTGACTCTGAAGTAATTGGCTCCATGACTTCGAAATATTTTTCTGTCCCCGAAGTAAATATTCGGTGACTCTAAGGAAACCAACTCCGAAGGCTGTAGTTGTCTCTTAAAGTACCCTATCGACATTGAAGTTATTTTGGCTCCATTTTGATGTGCTTTACTTAACTCCAAAATTCTGGTTTGTCTCCAAAGTAAGTGTTTTGTGACTCTGAAGGAGTTCATTGTCTCCGAAACACCTTTTTTCTAACTCCGATGAGTCATGTTTATTGAAGAGTATTTTGTTAACTCTGGAGGAGTTCATTGTCTCTGAAGCACCTTTTTTCTAACTCCAAAGAGTCGTGTTCACTAAAGAATGTTTTGTTAACTCTAAAGGTTGTCGTTCATTATCTCTGAAGTGCCTTATCGACTTTGAAGAACTTAAATTTGCCTCAAATCTTGCATACTCATGACTTCGAAGTCCTATCAATACTCTAGCATTACTTTCCTCTGTCTCCAAAGTGCTTCAATGGCTCCGAGACTTCCTTGCTGAATCTGAAGCTTATATCTTCATGATTCTGAAAGATTGTTCCCTTGTCTCTGAGGCTTTCTAGTGGTTCTGAAGTGCCTTGGCTGAATCTAAAGTGTGTGACTTCATGATTTCGAAGGGATGAACTTTGACTCTAAAGCTTCCTTGAAGACTTTAAACTTTTGGTTTTCTTATTTTAAGTATATATGTAGTTGATATACTTAATTTTCATGAGCATTTACTTGGTTTCTTCCTTTGAACATTATGAAGTTTTATTCTCAAAGATTAGTTTGAAAGTATAACTGCAAGTGCTTGAGAATAGACTTGTTAGTGCCTTAATGTTTCACTTATGTCTTCGCTTATCGTCAAAACATACTTGGTTAAAAATGTTCATCATTAAAATCAAGCTTATTTAAGGTAGTGTATTCAATAGTTTATGTGGAATAACCCCTTGGGTTTAAAGATCCTTATGATGCTGACCATGTCTTTAAATTCAAGAAAACCCTCTATAGATTGAAATAAGCTCCTAGAGTGTGGTATGAGAGGCTAAGCAGATTTTTGATTGAGAAAGGTTTCTCAAGGGAAGAGATTAGAGGAGTTAGAGAGTTAGAGAAATTTTCTGAAAGAGCTTACAGAGCATTTACTCATACATTAAAGTTTTTCTTCTAAGTTTGCTATGCAAAACACCATCTACATTCAAAGAACATTCCCTACAACAGTTTAAGGGAGTCTAATATACTCTGTATTTATTGCAATATATTTATTTCTACTTTAATTCTATACAAAATCAGCCTATTTAAGAGGCATTTTTATTGTACATTGTTCTTTGTTCGAGATAGCAAGCAAGGGGCTTGCTGATCTTGTATAAGTTTGTTGGAGAGCTTTGGAAACCAATGTGTATAAGTTTGTTGGTGTGCTTAGAAACAAATATGCATAAGTTTGTTAGTGAGCTTGAAAACTAATATATAAAAGTTAGTTGGTGAGCATGTAAAACCAATGAGTGTAAGTTGTTTGTGATCTTATAAAACCAATAGGTGTTAGTGGAACCTGAGTGTAGCAATGATGTCTCAGAGAGAGGAGTAGGTACCGTATTGTGGGCCAAATTTCTATAAAAATACCTGTGTATATTGTGTTGCATGATTCATTCCTTATTTATTTCAGCACCATGATTTTATATTGGCCAAAATTTTTTAAAAGCTCAATTCACCACCCCCGCTCTTGAGCTACCTTAGATTAGGACCAATGATAATCTTTTAATAGCTCTAACCATCTTCTCTATTTGAGATTCAACTCCTTTAGGTAAAGATATACTTGAGGCTCTAGTGGTCCATATAAATCTCTATCTTTTTATCATATAGGTAGTGTTGCCAAAGCTTCAAAGTAAACACCATAGCTATAAGCTCCAAGTCATAAGTAGGGTAATTCTACTCATATGGATTCAATTGATATGAAGTATAAGTTATTGCCTTATTAGAACACACCTCAATCAATTCCTAGAGGCATCTCTATAAACCACAAAATTGCCTCCGCTATCTAGCAAAGACAAAATAGGAGCAGTGATTAGACAATTCTTCAACTCTTTAAAACTCCTCTCGCACTCATCTGACAATACAAATTTGGCCTTTTGTGTGTTAGTTGAGTTAGTGGAACTTCCATAGAGGAGAACTTCTCCACAAATTGTCTATAATAACCAACCATCCTCAAGAAACTATAGACTTCAGTCATAGTAGTCAGTCTTTCCCAATTTTTTCATAGCTTCAATATTCTTGTGATCAAAAGGTACATCATCTTCATAGATCACATGCCCAAGTAAAGAAATACCGTCAAGCCAAAATTCATATTTTTTAAGCTTGGAATATAATCTATTATCCCTTGAGATTTGTGGTACTTGCCTCAACTGCTCTACATGCTCCTCCTAATTCTTAGAATAAACCAAAATATTATTGATAAATATGACCATACATTGATTTAAGAATTGTTGGAACACCTGATTTATCAAGTCTATGAAAGTTGTTAGGCCATTTGTTAGTCCAAATGGCATCAACAAAAATTTATAGGGTCCATACCGAGTGTAGAATGTAGTCTTTGGTATGTCCTCTTCTCTAACCTTTAATTGATGATAGCCGGATCAAAGGTTAATCTTGGAAAAGATGGTCAATCCCTAAAGTTGGTTAAAAAGGTCATCATTGCATGGAAGATGGTACTTATTCTTGACGATCATCTTATTTAATTCTCGATAGCCTATGTATGCCCGAAAGCTACCATCTTTCTTTCTAACAAACAAAATTGGTGCACCCCAAGATGAAACACTAGGATGTATAAATCCTAAGTTAAGCAGTTCATGTAATTGATTTTTTAGTTCCCTCAATTCCACTGAAGCTATGCAGTAAGGTGCCTTAAAGATTGGACCTGCCTGAGGGACCAAGTCAATAACAAATTTAATCTCTCTATCTAGTGGCAATCCAGGTAACTCATCTAGAAAGATATTAAAAAATTCACAAACTACCGAAATATCCTTTAATTCTGTCTCTTTCCCCTAAATTGCCATAGCAACTACCAAGAATCCTTGTTGGCTTTATCTTAACATCTTTGCATGGAGAGTTGACACAGAATGAGGTATTTTTCGTCAATTCCCTTCAAAGATAACTTATATTTGATTCACCCAACAAATCTTCACCTTCCTCTCTTGACAATGTATGCTTGCCACCTACTTGCTCATCTAATTCATCCTTATGATGACATCTAAGTCTTTTATTGGCATGATAATGAGGTTAGCTAACAATTCTAATCCTTCTATCTCTAAAGAATAAGACAAACCAATCTGATCCACTGAAAAGCTATCTCCCATAGGCAAGACTACTAATAGATCATCTATCATCATGTAAGAAGATAATCCATGTTCTTATAGAAATTCTAAAGCGATGAAGGATCTATTAGCTCCAGTATCAAATAAAGCTCGACAAAAGTGTCTGAAAAAATGAATAATACTTGTCACTACTCCACCTAGAGCCTTCACTTGATCTAGATCAAGAGTAAATACTTAAGCCTAATTCCTCCCTCCTTGCTGTCGTGGTATTGGTGGTCTGCTCGTGTATCTAGGTATCTAGTTCTGCCTTTGCTACTGCTGACCTAGTCCAGTTTGGGTAGTTTCTTGATCCATGGCCAGGATTACTGCTGGTTTAACATATATAACCCACTATACAATCTTGTAGCGAATGTCAAGTTTGGCCACACTTGAAGCACTTCCCAAGTTGGAAATTTCAAGGTCAACAATGGATCCTTCCACATTTGTTACATCTTCTATGTGGCTTCTTATACTACTTATAATTGAATCCACTAGCCTTGAATTCTTTTCCTAGGTGTTAAACTATCTGCTTCTTAGAGGAAGACCCTTCACCAAGTTCTGCTAATATGCACTTCTCAAAAGCTCAATAGGTCTCTTCATGTCTACTTCCTGTCCATAGGAAATACATCAAAGAGTCTACACCTTTAATCTAATGCCCTCTGAGAATCCACCTTAAAATTTCTTCCTTCTAGCCTCATTGTTAGCAGCGGTCTCAAGAGAAAAATGTATCAATGTTGAGAACTTAGTCTCATATTAAGACACTATCATTGACCTTTACTTTAACTCTAAAAACTCATGAGCTTTTTCTATTCTAACTATCAAGGGAAATAATTTCTCATAAAAGGCTTCTTTGAATTTATTTTAGGCAATCTCTACCTTCTAACTCTCAAAGGCCCTCTTCTGAGTCTTCCACCATATATGAGCATCATCTATCAACTGATAGGCCACAAACCATATACTTTAGCTATTCGTAGAGTCCAGGAAATTAAAGGCTTTGGTTACAGAATCTAACCATTTCTCAATAATAACCCCATCTCCACCAGAAAAAGTCTTAGGGTTCATTCAATGGAATAGCTAAGTCTTTTTTGTCTTGGTCTTTGTTAATCACTTTCTTTTTCTTCTTTCTAGCCACTAAAGGTCTAGGTACTTTTGCCGACTAAGTCTCCCCTATTTGTTCTCTTATGTTAGTATTTCCATCAGGATGTCCCTCTTAACCAGTTCTTAGAGCTTGAACTGATTAGTCCCTTGTGGGTTGATCCATCCCACAAGTAACATGAGTAGTAGTTTGCTCTGGGTTTTGCTAAGTAGCTCCATGTGTCTCCAAACAAACCGTATTAACTCACCCGACTTGCCGTTTCTACCTAGTTGGTTGAGGATTGGAAGTAGCCCCAGTAGTCTACTGTAACACTCCACCGAGCCTCTGTCTCATTTCCTTAAAACCATCCAACATTTCCTCTAAGGTTTTTAACAAAATCTTCTTGTTGATAAATTCCTTTTTTCAAACTCAAATCATTCTTATTCTTCTTGGTGGGTGCTTTGCCAGATCCAAGTGCATTTATAGCAGTAGTAGCTAACTGGCTAGCCACTGAATCATCTAGATGGACATTCCCTAATTGATTCATTTCTGCATTAAAAAAATCTATATATCAGTGATATTTTAGAATTTGTTGCTAAATACTTCATCTTGTAGAAATATCATCTATAATCTTGGAGAAATATTATTGATGGTAAAATTTCTGCTTGTCCTCCACATGTTACACACTTCAATCTATTTCTTTTAGTGGAAAACTTTCAATTATTGTGACTGTTCTATAACATCCATCCTAATATTTACTCGGTTTTTCACTTGTGCATTTCTCCAGCAGCAATTATTATGCTCATCTCAATCTTGGCATAATTTGCTTTGATACCAACTATCATAAGCTAGGCCCAAAATAACCATTTTTGTCATATTATGGATCTGAGTGTGATTAATCTAAGATCTATCACGCCTTTAATGAAACATAATATAAGAGAATTCATGCACAAAATGAACCAAAATACCCCACTTTATTTAATAACTAATTTAATATAACAAATCTATATACGTGGTCAGTAATTCTTATTATATCTGATTTAAAATGGTGAGAGTAAATAAAAATAGAAAATAATTTCTTCAATTTGCTTCAAGGATCTTCAATAATCCACCCCTTGATTTTTTCTCAATGCTGAATAACATCATTTGGAAAATAGAAATCAAGGCGTGAGTTTAAAAACTCCGTGGGTGAAAGGATAGATACATCTAGACCATCCATCTCAAAATCTTAACATTTTCTCTTTATTTCTCATCATATGACCTGTTAATTATGAAAATTTAATCGGAAAAGGGAATCTAAATATCTCATGATTGATCTTGTGAACCAAACCAACCATCTGAAGGACCAAATCTAGGCCCTTCGAATATGCCACATAAGCTCTAGAGTTCTAGTAATGATTCCATTTAATAATCATGATTCTAGTATTATTACAGAAACATTCAATTAATACCGCCATTCAAGCTCATTATTTCTAATATTCTTTCAGAGCAAATCGTTATTGGCCATGTGGTAACTGTCATTTTTTTCATTTCCCAAGGATGTATTAAAAAAATTTCATCAAGCAATCACTGGCGAGAATTTCCATGTGTGTGTGTTTGTGTGTTAAGAAAGAGGAAGATAAGGATCTATATAGACAATATTAATGTTTCATTGAAACAAAAGACCACTGCAGGGACGGAGATTTAACAGAAACAAGATTTCCTTCGAGGCAACGACAAGCATCATCATCGTTACAACTCTGTAGAAATTCTATAAAACTTAAGTACAACAGAGGAATAGGATAATACTAGTCCCCTCTGAATAAGCAAACACTAGTGCCATACTAATAGGATGAACGTCTAACATATGCTTGCAAATGCGTCTTTTAAAAGATGGGCTTGCGTGCAAGCGCAATTGAGTTGATAACTTCATTGGTAGGATGGAAGACAGAAAGAATCTCAAAACCAGGCAGGTCATTTTCTTCAATAATGGGGTACAAAAACCCCCTAGCACCATTTGCACTCCTCACCACCAAAATCCCCCCACTCTTCATGTACTTCCTTATATGTCCGGCTATCCTTACCTTCTCTTCCTTTCTCATTCCAACCAGAGCTGCCAAGAATATCCAATCAAATTCTCCCAGCTCCTCCCTAACATCCATCACATCACTTGTCTTGAACTTCATCCTGCCAGCCAGTTCGGGATCCGTGGCGACAAGCCGAGCAGCGAGGTCATTGGCCGACTCATCAATATCAATATTATCAAAATGAGTGGCTTTCAGGTGGTGTGTGGCCATGACAATGGAGGTTAAGGGCATGGGACCAGAGCCCACAAAAGCCACTCTCTTCGGCTGCGCCGATCCGTTATCGCAGAGGAGTTGATACTCTAGAGCAGCGAGCTCCACATAGTTATTATAGTAGGGGAAGAGGTTTAGGTGGTCCAAAGGGTGGGGAATTTTCGTCATGAAAACAGCGAATTCCAGCTCAAGAAACCCCTCTGCGCGGCCGCAGAGAATGATCAAGCTTTCGCGCATGCTTTGCAGTTCGGGAGGTAAGCTTTGGATGTCTATGGATGATGGGGGGATGCAAAGCTTGACAAGCTGGGTTAGGAGGCTATTGACATGCTTGGATGGCCTCAAGGACTCAAGTTTACTAATGCTTGCATGGATTTTCACCACGTTAGCAATCAGGAGATCAGATGGCACATGGTTGTCACAGATTGTTTGCTGGAAAGATGCCATTGATGGGTTTCTAGGCGTGTGCCAGACCAACGATAGAGGATTGTGGTTGGGACTTTAGGTTTCCATAAGCTTTCCTATTTATAGAGGTGATTTTCCATAGTCATGTGCTGCATTTTCTAAAGCCAAAGACTTGCACGCAACCCACTATAAAATTGGGATAGTATACGTCACCCAATCAACCTGCGGGCCAATCAAAGACGAACGCTGTGAAAAATCGCCAAAAGTCTTATTGCATTTGCCACTAGTTGTAGGTAATTAATCAGTTGGCGTGTGGTGGATGATTGGACAGGAGTTACTATGATGGGCTAGCAAAATTCCAAACCAAAAGTCCCCCACATTAGAAGATCCTACCCCTTAAATTGATACCTAATCGTGTTGTGGTTTTTCTTTCTTCATGGCACATTCCGTAGCATCCTATTTAGGATTTTCTTTTTTCTGTTTTTCTTTCTCCCTAGGTTGATTTTACAGGGTGGCCTCGATTGTAAATTATTCTCCACGGAAGATACAAAGAACTAATCTCCCTCAGTATTTTAAGATAAAAGTTATGGGCTTGATGGGTTGTGTGGATGTAATTGGAACAAAATGAAAATAATGTCAACAATATAGTATAGAGAAGGATGTAAATCATAAATCTAAACAAATTTTAAATATATAGGTTGATAATAAATGAAATTATATAATAATAATAAAATAAAATTATTATGAAAAATATATGTCAAATCAAGCCTAAAAAATAAAATTTCAAGCAAATTCATGCAAATCCAAGCATTTCGATGCAACCGATTGCGCCCTATATACTTACTTAAACGAATAAAACATCTGTCTTACGAAACGTATTTGGAGTAAGACACGCAGCAGTAAGTGGCGTCAGGTGTATTCTCGAAGATTGAGGTGTATTCCGAACATATAATATGACTGATCACCCAAGCGTGGATTCTTTTCACACCAAGAACGTGAGGCTGACAAATATGTCTTGATACTCTGGAAGAGGTTGATAGATGCTGCACATGAATCTATACTTAATAAAAAATTTCTCTAGCCGCATGCAAGTAACTGAAACTAAGCCGACTATCGAACAGATCCTATTCTTATTTTTTCTGTCGAAATTATTAGATTCTCGGGGCAAATTAGCAGCCTATTAAAATGGGAAATATGTAATTATGTAATTTCGAGAAACCTACTGTTCAACTAGTCAAGTATTTTTGGAAACTTTCGACAAATTGCCAAATATTTGACCCATGTAATCTTGAATTCCTGAATGGAATATTTGCCATTTCTTCGGGCAAGCGTAGCAAGGTCCAATCTAGGCAGCCAGAGCATTCCATGAACTGCTGATGGGATTTTGATTCTTGAATGTGACTCAGGGTGCAGAGATCCTACGTATGTTTTGCGTTCACATGGCAGTCTCTGGTTATTGGCATGGAAAATGCCTGTTAGGTGTATGCCTGTTGAACTTTTCAAACAGTGCTATTTTCTTATAGTTTTTCCCCTTCTGTTTGTCTTTAGTTGAGTTCATGGGAATGAATTGTTTTATCTGAAAGAAGCCAACAGAGTGGCGTTTGGAAACTATGTGGGGTAAAATTTTATGGGCGCATGCAAAATAATAACGAAAAGTCGGGAAAGAAGAGGTGTAATTGCCTTTCGACTCAATGAGGGAGGTGTATGACTTAATGTAGATTAAGAGGCTTTTAGGTGAAAAATGCTTGTGGAAAAAGAAGGTTTGTTCGCTTAACACAATATCTAGGATAATACTAGATGCTATCTTGCAATACATGTGCTTAAGTGTAAAGATTTGATGATTTATTGAATTTTTATGAAAAACAAATGGGTAAAGGCATTTTGCCTATAATTAGAGATTTGTAGTGTGGCTAGGATTCCATTATAAGCTTCTTATTTACCGCTATACCACAATGTTTTTATAGATATTCAAGTTGGCCATCCTATTTAGCACTATCTCTTCGGTGAGGACTTCAAAAGATAATCTTGTTCCTGTTCAGTTGGGATTTTAGAGGTAATCTTCAATGCTCACGCGATTGACAGTCTTTGAAAGTGATATATGCCATAAAAAAAAAATCTCTCGTTGCTTGTAAAACACCCAAATATATGTCATTAAGCAGCCACACTTTTCACAGTGTTCCTCCTATATGAATGAAGAATTCAACAAATTTTATAAAATTTTAAAATCTGTGGGAATCATTATAAGTGACTTTTATATTTTGTACATTTTTAAAATATTGGAGTTTGCATAGTCCTTTGATACATGAATTTTGAGTTTTTAAGTAAATAAATGGTGCTTAGTATGATGATTGACTTGGATGTCATTATAAATATCAAAATTGGCCCAAAATAAATTTATCTTACTGAAATTTTAGTAAATCTGACCTTACTGAATCATGACAATTCGCTACAACAAAAATCCACAAATGCAGCTAATTATAGATAATTATTTTTTTTTACTGCATATAACATTAAATACAACCGACATTTGCTGCATTTAGTTGGCTGCATTTAATATTATATGCAACCGACATTGGTTGCGTATAATATTTCCTATTTTTAAAAAATAACAAATAATTTTCACACCCTTTGACATAAATTACAAAATACCCGCATATGTAGAAATGACATTTAACTTATATATATATATATAGAGAGAGAGAGAGTAAGAGTAGTTTGCAATTTTTAAAAAATATATGATATATTTGCAACGTCAATATAGCCCTGTTTGGTGAATATGGTGTGCCATAGTAGGCAACCAAATTTAAAACCTATAATCAAAGAAAAATTACTTATAGTAGTGTGAGGAAAGGTCGATCATAAGAAGAGCATCTAGCCTAGTTTTATGTGATGTGAACAAGCACAGGGGGGTTTTGAGTGTAATGGAAACAACATTGTAAAAGAGATCAATCAAAAAAATAAACCATGGTCCAAGTCAACATCCACCATCAGAATCTCACAACTGATCATTGATGCAAATATAAACCAATACACACTTTGAATATTCATCATTGAAACTATTTTTTCTATCTCTCCTTCAACATAGGTAATTAGAAATCAGCGTTCTAATTAATCAAAACTCCTAAACAACCCCAGACTCGCGCTAAAGGTTTAATCTAATAGCAGCTTTAAGATTCGTAGAGATTAATGAAGCTAAACAACATAAGCACTAATAGTTGCATTTAATTTAGTCAAATATTCTTCCTAAGATTTAATAATGATTGTTAGCAAAAAATTGTTAAAGCTTAGTTGCTTCATAAATTAGATAGATCAAATAATTAAGGATTAAAATTATCTTTTCAACAAATCAATAATCATGTTATTCAGACATTGTATGAGAAAGTTATGTCCAAGTTACTAAAACTATTCCTAGTGAAAAATCAAGGACAAAACATAATGGGATTGAATTGATAAAATTGAAAATTGTATATTATTTATGCAAATAATTAGAAATTTATATAAAAGATCCATTAAAATAAATATATGTGTATGATGTGCAATTTGCAAATGATTTATTGACTTTTATGTGATATTTGAGGTTTAATTATTAAGTGAATGCATATTGGGCCATAATTTATAATTGTTATCAATTTAGCAATAGATTGCAATGAATAATAAACTAGTTGGCCTTCCTAGCAATTACACGCAACAATCATAATCACAAACATAAAAGAACATTCAATACTTAAAACATAAATTAAATAATGAAAATTATTTAGATCTAATAATATATTGATTATGAGGCTTTTGTCTCCTTAAACTAAGGATAAAAGTTTAGCCACTTAAGGCCATGAAAGCACAAAAAGAGAGAATAAAGAAGAGAAAAAAGAAGAGAAATGAATTTCTTACATAAAAAATTATGTTTCCTATGTTTTCCCCTTCTAAATAGCCCTAATTAGGGTTATTTTCCACTTTATATAGATTCCCTAAGTGGTCTTGCATATAAAATACGTAAAATACAAAAATATCAAGTTTCCACACTTAGGAATCGCACTGGCGCCACGGCCCCAAACCTGCTGTCCACAATGTTCAAGAGCAATATCCACTATTTTAGCCATATCTTTCTATTATGATATTATAATTATATAATTCTTGATACATTAGAAATATAATTTCAAGATATATAACTTTTATATTGATTATATTTTCAAAATCAACCTCCATCTATTTCAAAAATAGGATACAAGTGACATCTTGTGTCATATTTAGTGAGTTTGAAGTCTTAAAAAATTGTAGTATTTTGGCTATAACTTCCACATATGATATTCAAAATTTTGTGATTCTTGATTTTTTGGATGGATAACTTAAAGGGATACAACTTATATGTTTAACACTTTTGCTGAACCAGTCACCATATATATCAAAAATGGCCTTAAAGTGATGGATAGATTACGAAGTGATGCCGAAGCTATCCAAAATCATCCAATTAGCTTCTTTTTGCACTTAACAACTCCATTTATCTCCTAAATCAAAATATAAAAATAATAATAATTTAGAAACCAAATAAGTGCAAAATACTAAATATTAAGGGAATAAAATATTGTACTTTACATTCTCATCAAATTCTCCCATACTTAACTTTTACTCATCCTCGGGCAAAACTCAAATTCACTCTCCCAAAAAGAGACATCAAGGGTGCAACGTCATCAAATAAGAATGACTAAACTCTTCAAAAATCATAACACATCATGAACAAATCATTCTTACATAACTTATAATCACTTAGTAAGCATTTTCTCTTGAATATGGAATGAACTAAATACATAGACCATCACAAAAATAAGCGCACTACTCTCATATAATTGAAGGGTATATGTTTCACTCAAATTCATTCCAATGGAAATGATCTACCATAAGCTTGCATATTTTCTCATTCTCCACCATTGGGGCCACATGCATATTATGAATCATAAGGAATTTTTAAGGGTTATAACGGGGCTTAAGGACAAGGAAATATTTGGGAATGTAACTCGAAAGTTATTGAAACTAGTGAAACACAAATAAATCAACTCAAGCTTAAATATACAAGATATGTAAAATCAATCATTTCATTCAGCAACCTCTTTCCTTGTGTATTTGATGTATATATAAACCTATTTCTTGAAATTTTTGGAAGAGTTATGAATATAAATAATTTCTTCTCTCAAAATATTTTCTTTTACACTGGAACTCACAAATTGAGAATAAAAGCATGTTCCCTTTCACCAATCATAGCCATACCATAAATCTAGACACCCCCACACTTTATTTCTTGTATACCCATACATAGCACAATGATGACCCATGCTCCACTAGCTCTATGGTTTGGGCAAAGATATTATGTTTTTGGATTTTAAGCTTGTAATGTGGGTTCACAAAAACAATAAAGGTTTATAAAGCTAAAAGGGTAAATTAGTTGCAAGGCAGGTTATTTGGCTTATGTAGCTTATAACAAAGATGACCTTAATTATGTTTATGCATGCATGTATCAATGTGATCTCAAAGAAAATCAAGGCATGTTCTAGAGAAAAAAAACCATGGAAGAATATCTTTTATGAAAGAAAAGAATGAGACTGATATGGATGTGTCAATCTAAAGGCTCAAAATCTCACCAGATTTTGTCTACAAAATTTAGTCATCAACATTCTCAAGAAAAATAACTAAATGAATTAATTACAAATTGGAAGATTACTTATTCAATCATGTTATGAAATATTCAAGTTGAATTAAATCTTACTCATGACATTCATAACCTCAAATCATAGGAAACTACCAAAACAAAAGGGCAAAACTCTCTCTCTCTCTTAATTTTTTTTTTAAAAATAAAAGCAAAAACAAAAACAAAAACACAATCTAAACCTAAATCCCCTCCCCCACACTTAAAACTTACACAATCCCTAATGTAAGATTAAATGTAAAGAAGATCCAAAAACAACCATAATAGGAATGCAAAAATAATAAGGAAATAAAAAAAAACCTCCCAAGCAATGCTTTTGTTTATAATCGTTAGCTCTACTCAATGCTTCTTCCTTCAATCTAGAGCGATTGCTATTTGGAAATAATTTCTTTAATATTTGCACTTATCAAACTAATAGCCATCTTATGCTTCTTCAGAACCTGCACAAGCCTTTCTTCTTATAGTGCACTAAGTTTACTGGAGATGATCACTGGTAAGGTTTCTTCATCTCTAAGGAACATATACTTGAGGTGACTGGGAAGAGGCCTTAAAATCTAGAGTAGATGCCTGTAAAACAGAAGGTAAAGGGCTCTTGTTAGAAACTTGTAACTCAATGTAAGGATGATTACTTGATTCTGATAACTTGGAAAAGTCATCCAATGCTGCAATAGTTTCCTGCAAATCAGTACTCAAAGGTAACAACTCATTCTCCTTCTCAAGATGCTTAAAAATAGCAACTTTTGATTCATCTTTTTCATCAAGTTCAACAACTTCCTATGCACAAGAATCTATTATATCAATAGAGTAAACAAGATTATCATCATCAGGATATTTTATGGCATCATAAATGTTAAACTTAACAATTTCATCACCAAATTCCATGGTAAGTGTGCCACTATGAAGATCTATCCTAGTCTTAGATGTCTTTAGGAATGGTCTTCCTAACAAAATGAGAGTTTGATCACCATTCCTCATATATAGCACATAGAAATCAGCTGGGAAAACTAAATCATTAACTTGCATAAGAACATCCTCAACTACACCTTTAGGATATGGATTAGATCTATCAGTGAATTGAATTACAACACTATTTTATTTAAAGGTCCAAGTTTCAAAGAAGCATATAAAGAATATGGTATGATATTAATTGAAGCTCCTAAATCTAACACAACCTCTTCAAGTCTAGTGTTACCTATCATGCAAGGGATAATAAACATACCTGGATCTTTGCACTTTGCAAGGATTTTTCTTTGAATGATTGTAAAAATATTCTCCCCTACTTTTACCTTCCCTTTAAGTTTTTATTTTATCTTTATTGTATATAATTCTTTCAACAATTTAACATAACGAGGTACTTGTTTAATGACATCAAAAAGTGAAATATTTACCTTCCATTTATAAAAAGTCTCAAATAGATCTTTATAGTGCTTAATTTTTTGAAATTCTACTAAAGCCTAAGGAAAATGTGGAACTGGTTTATATTCAGAAAGAGGTGAAAATTTACGTTGAGTTACTTCATTGTCATTAAGAATGTCCTTATCTGCAATAATGCTTTTCTCCTGTGCTGGAATCTCAACCTTTTGCCACTTATCAAAATAATTGCACTTACGTTTTCTCTTAGATTTACCACCATTTGAGAGGGTAATTTCCCTAAACTTGGTTATCCAAACTTTGAATGCTGACTCTCATCTCCTGTTGAAATTGCAAAGTATTAGTGGTAAGAGACTTAACAATATCTTCTAAAGACATACTAGAGTTAGAAGTTAGTCCTTGTGGTTATTGTGGAGGATAGTATGACTACTTATACTGCTGGAAACTTGGGCAGTTTTTAATCATAAACTGATTTACTTTTGAATTCCCATAGCTAAAATTGGGATGATTCCTCTATCTTGAGTTATATGTGTTCGAATAGGGATCATACTTTCTTTGTGGTTATACAGAAAAACCACCCATTGCATTTACTTGCTCAAAGGACTTCTCTTGAAGAGTTTGGCATATATCAGTTGGATGCCTACCACCGAACAAAGTCTAAAAGCTTTCATGGTTTGCATATTACCTATAGCCATTTGATAAATAAGAAAAGTTAGACCTGCAATCTGTTATTCAAGGGAAGAAATATTTACCTCATTAATAGGCTTGTCTAGAGAGTCAAGCCTAGTGCCAAATTGTTGTGAGTTGGCTACCATTTTTGTAATCAAGTTCCTTGCAGCTTCAGGAGCCTTATCCACCAAATATCCTCCACTAGCTGCATCAATCATGCTCCTTTCAGTGGGAAGAAGGCCCTCATAGAAATACTAGATGAGTAACTACTCACTAATTTGATGATGGGGGTAATATGCATATAATTTCTTGAAACACTCCCAATATTCGTATAAGAATTCTCCACTGTGCTATCTGACACCACAAATTTCCTTTTGAATGTTAGCTACCCTTGAAGCTAGGAAATATTTCTTCAAAAACAACCTCTTCATCTCATCCATGTAGTAATACTCCTAGAGGGTAAATAATAAAGTCAATCCTTAGATATATCCTTCAAACAGAATGAAAAGGCTCTCAATTTTATTTGTTCTTTAGTCATCCCCATGGGTTTCATACTTGTGCATACCACATGAAACTCTTTTAGATGCTTATGGGGATCTTCACCTACAAGACCATGAAAAGTGGGCACAAGATATATTAGTCCAAATTTTAATTCAAAGTTAATAGTAGCATTTAAAGTATGAAATGTTATGCATAAGGGTTATTGATCCAAATCTGGTACAAAAAGCTCTTTCAAAGTATGATTTTCAGCCATGACTTCATTCTCTTTTGAATCAGAATCACTCTCCTCAAAATTTCACCAAGCCTCCCTCCTTAACCTGTGCAAAGTTCTGTCTATTTCTAGTTTGTACTACAATTTGCCTTATCTAAAAGATTGAGTAATAGTCATAAACAATCAAAGAAACTCTAATAAAACCTAAAAATAAATAATGATATTTTTTGAAAATTGCAAAAAAACAAAGCAAGAATCACAAAAGCACAAAAGTTACCTAGAATTACTTCTCGGCAATGGCGCCAAAAATTTGGTATGCTATTGTAGGCAACCAAATTTAAAACCTATACTTAAAGAAAAATTACTTAAAGGAGTACGTGTGAGGGTCTATCCCACAGAGAGTATCTAGCTAAAATTTATGAGATGTGAACAAGAAAAGGGGGGGGGGGGGGGGGTTGAGTGTAATGAAAATAGTATTGTAAAAGAGATCAAACAAAGAAACAAACATTTGTCTAAGTCAACATTAACCATTAGAATCTCATAATTGATCATTGATGCAAATATAAATCAATTTACACTTTTAATATTCACCATTGGAATAATTTTTGCCATCTCTCCTTTGACATAGTTAATTAGAAACCAACATTCTAACTGACCTAACTATTAAATAACACCAAACCAGCACTAAAGTTTAATCTAATAGCAACTTTAAGATTTACAGAAATTGGTGAACCAAAATAACACAAGCACCAGTGAATGTATTTAATTTAGTTAAGTATTCTTCCTAAGATTTAATAACTACTATCAGTAGCAAATTATTAAATCTTAGTTGTTTCACAAATTAGAAGATCAAACAATTACGAATTTAATATCAAATTTAGCAATAGATTGCAATGAATAATAAACTAGTTGGCCTTCCTTGCAATTACAATCAATAATCATAATCATAAACATAGAAAAACATTCAATAACCAAAGCATGAATTGAACAATAAAAACTACTTAGATCTCATAATATATTGATTCTGAGACTTCTATCTCGCAAGGCCATGAAAGCACAAAACGAGAGAATAAAGAAGAGAAAAGAGAAGAAAGATGAATTCCCTACACCAAAAGTTGTGTTTCCTACATTTTTCCCTTCTTCAATAGCCCTAATTAGGGTTAGTTTCCACTTCATATGGATTTTCCAAGTGTTTTTGCATATAAAATATATAAAATACCAAAAATATCAAGTTTCTACACTTAGGAATCACATTGATGCCATGACTCTGCATTCTAGTATCACAGCGCCAAACCTTCTTTCTATGATATTTAGTGTCCACTATTTTGGTCATAAATTTCTCATAAGATATCAGAATTATATGATAATTGATGCTTTGAAAGATAATTTGAATGTATAGAATGCTTATGTTGATCCCATTCTAAAAATTAGCCTCCATCTATTTCAAAAATAGGTTATAAGTGATGCCTTGTGTAATATTCAGTGAGTTTGAAGTCTAAGATAATTGTAGTATTTTGACCATAACTTCCACATATGATCTTGAAATCCTTTGATTTTTAATTTTTTGGATGGGTAACGTGAAGGGCTACAACTAATATGTTTAACATTGTTCTAAATCAGTTTGCATATATACCAAAAATGGCCTTGAAATGATGCCTAAATAACAAAGCGATGTCACAGCTATCCAAAATCATCCAATTAGCTTCTTTTTGCACTTAACAACTCCATTTGTCCCCTAAATTTAAAAATAAGATAATGAGTATATTTAGGAACCAAATAAGTGCAAAAGACTAAATATTAAGGGAATAAAATATGATATTTTACTTTCTCATCAAAATAATAGAGGAAGCTATCTTTCTTCTATTAAAGTAAATCACACCAAAGAAGAATTACACAACTCATATACAGTTAATTAATATAAATGGAATGATATAAACTATTTTCAAATGGTAAGTTTTTTTCAATTATCTATTATGTTAAAAAATTATTTAAATAACTTAAATGAAATTTATACGCATAGCATGATGTATATCATTTGCAATTTAAATCTAAATTTATATGCAGCCAACGTTGGCTGTACATAACGTTATATGTGTTGGTTCCTGTAAGGTGACTTAAACCAAGAGGGAAGGGGTGAATCGGATTTTAAAAAATATTACTTAACTCCTGTGAAATCAACTACCCTCTTTTTATGCTTGTGTGCTATGCAATATGAGATGAATAGTAAAGCAATAAAGTGTCCAAAGAGTAAAGTAATCAAACAAACAAATAATAAGATTTTCATAGTGGTTCGGGCAAGCTCCTTACTCTACTCTTCCAATAGCACACACTCCTTATGCCTTGGGTTCGACTATCACTCATAATGGAATACATTAGTTCTCGCAACATTCTTCTGGATTCCAGATTCAGGTGGCATAACTAGTCCTCCTAGTACTTTTCTAGATTCCAACTCTAGGGCGCGTAAATACAATGCTTCTAGTATTCTTCTAGATTCCAGCTTTAGAGGACATAGACAAGTATTCCCAACACTTTTTTGGATTCCAGCTCTAGGGGGCATAAACACAGTGCTCCTAGCACCCTTTTGGATTCTAGCTCTAGGGGGCATAACTATAGTGCTCCCAGCACTCTTTTAGATTCCAGCTCCAGGGGGCATAACTATAGTGCTCCCAGCACTCTTTTGGATTCCAGCTCCAGGGGACATAACTCTAGCTTTATGAGCTAACTAGAAACTCTACCTTTATGAGCTAACCAGAAACTCTACCTTTGTAAGTATTTTGTGTACAATGATATGTCTCTTGTAGGTTGATGAGTACACATGTTAAACAAAAATACAAATGATAAAATAAGAAGCACATTACAGTGATTTTGAACTCCCTTGAGATAGTATTGATGTATCCATGAAGCACTTTAATCTTGGCAGTACTTGGAGAGAAAACACTTGGAGGACTTGAATGGGTTTCTCATTGGTAGATTCACTTTTGTCACTTAGAACCCTCAAGCTTCTTGATGATCTTCGAGAGGACTTGATCTTTGAGTAACTCCTTGCAGCACATAAGATCTCCCTTGGATACATTGAAGAAGTAGGCCATGAATGGATATAAAAAAATGAAGCTTTTGAATGATATTTGAAGTTTAAAGCTCTTAGCCTAGGGATGCAAATATTTGTGGAAGATTTCAAGATCAATCCCTTTGCTTCTTCAACCCTTAAATCATCCCTTAGCTTTCCCTTAAATAGAGTTTCAAAAATATGATCGTTGGAAGGAGTGGTAAGAAATTTTGAGGCCTGCAATATTTGAACTTTTGAACGTTGGAAGTCGACAGGCAATAGTGGCAGGCAGTTGGGACAATCACCTATGTGCCAGGTGATATGGCTAGTGGTATGTCCAAGTGGCTGTGGTTATTTTTTGGAAAAACTTTTAGATGCATCTTGCTGTCCACTTGCAGGTTGTACCATAGGTAGCTATGCCAAGTGACTACGATAGAGGCGATATGGGCAGGTTGTAGGTGAACTAGGAGGCGACTTCTATGGACAAAGTTCTTCATCTATGCATGGCAACCGATATCCATAGGCGACTGCAGCAAGGGGCTGCAATCCTGCACTTAACATTTTTGCACATTACTACTTGTGAAACTTGGACATTATCCATCATAAACCAAAATATATTTATCCATATATAATTTGCATAAGTTAGAGCATGGATAAGTCATGTAAAGAATATCTTCTATGAAGCACATATATCAAAATATATTTATCCATACTTTTCATAAGTTGTAGAACATGGATAAATCATATATTATATTTTAAATTGATAAATCCATGAAGTACATACTTATGTTTAAGCAAAAATTTATCTATAATCCAATATATGTTAAACAAAGTTAAAGCATTATGGATCAAGATAGTTTCTTCAATTCTGGACATTTCTAATATGCTGGTACAAATGATAACTTTACAAAAGAATACACAATTCAAATATGTTTCAAGTTTTCTATTTTAAAAGCATCAATAGTAGAAATCAAGCCTTAAGTCAAGTTTTGTTATCATCAAAATTGTGCATAATAAGCCTAACAATCTCCACCTTTTTTATAATGATAAAACTTGAAGACTTGTGATGATTAAGAACAGGCTAATGAGACATCTTGCAAACTCCCCCTATCTGATTGTAATTTGTAAACCTTTAGAATTTGTAAACCTTTGGAGTTTGATAGATTATCATCAAACAAGTCTTTTCTATACTTCCTCCTTTTGGCAACATAAAAAAGGGTCAGTAAATAGGATAAGGAGTTTTGCAATCGTAATCAAAAGATAAAACTCCCACTGTCTTATTGGGTTCTTAAAAGGATATAAAGTTTGTCTGCCATTGTTAGATCTAGCTCAGACATAAGTATGATCATGAAATAGAATATACACATGTATGCTATGTGCATCATTCAAATATTAAATAAAACTCAGTGAAGACTTATCAATCAATGAAGGCAATGCTCCAGAAATATAAAAATGCTATTGATCTATCCATTGATGATACAAACTGTTGAATGCATAATGAAATCTGCCATTTAAGCTTTAAAATCAATAGTCATCATGATCATTCAAGGTGAAGAAATGATTGATTCATATATTTTCATGGAAGTACTTTGAATATCATGGAGAGAATATATTTTATTTAGAGTGCCAAAATCAGATGTTTTCAAGTTCTTCTTTCTAGGAATGGTTGTCATAAGATAGAGTGTATTTTCATCAATGTATAAGAGGGCAACATTCAAATATTTTGAAAAATTTTAAGTAATTGTTGAACATCAATCATCCAAATCATGACAAATAAATATAAATTCATTGATAGCTATTTCAAATATTGTGAAGAAATTGTTAAAAAACTATTAAAGAACATTCAAACATTATCATGTAAATAGTTATTAATCATCTATTCATCAGAATCATGTCATAAACAAGAATTTCATTACAGAAATCATAAACTCTAAATTTATAATATTTCAAAATTTTTTACATCATTATTTCACAACATAGGATGTCTTCATTATTATTTTGTTCCCCCCCAAAACATACAATCCAAAAAGAAATCTAAAGTCTAGACATGAGGATCCGTAGAAGGCATAAGTGAAGCAAACTCCCCCCCGAGTAGCATCTTGGGTAGAAATGAGCTCCTTTATTGGAAAGGTTGGTTCTGGATCCTGATTGTTGTAAGCTAGAATGGTGGATGAAGTAGGATTGGATCTAGGTGTAGATTGAGAGATCTCATAATGTGAAAGAAGAATGTCTATCTTCTTATCTATCCCTTCTTGTGCTTTCCTCAAATCTCCTAATTCATCTTTTAACTCTTTTCTTAGTTCTCCTATTTCTTTCCTCACTTCCTTTACTTCTAAAGATAGCAATGCATATACAGATGATCAGGGAATGATAGTTTCAGGTGAAGCCTTGGAAGGTAAAGACTATCTTTCTACAATGGGACTATCCATGTTAGCTGGTTGTTCCTCCTCACCCATTTCCTCCATTTCTTCTTCTTCATGTGAGGGTATTCCTTCATCTTCCACTTCTTCACTCTCATTTTCCTCTTACATTCTCTCTCATCCTTTTCATTCATCTCTGCAAAATAGTCTAAAGTTTTGATTCCCATTCTCTCCAACAATGTATCTCCTACCCAGTCCTTTTTGAGAGATGACATATGTAGACTAGATTCTCCATTTAGAGGAACATAAAAATGCTCAAAGATCTAAGTTAGCCACCCTTTGTATGTAACTATATGATTTGTTCTCTATGATATGTACTCAAATGCAGTGAACATTAGTTTTGGCAGGTTGACTTTTTGATAATTGTATATTTCCATAATACTTTGGCTTCTATTGCTGTCACTTACACTGTTCCTCCAAGCTTAGGTCTAAACATGTTTTTTAACACTTTTCTCAACATCCTAAGCTCAATAGTTAAGTCCTTTGTCTTCATAAATGTGTGAGCAGATGTGTAAACTGTGCCTATGGATCGATTATTAAAAATTTCTTCTTTCTTCAATTTATCCTCATCTTCTACTGTTGACACTCCTAGAATTTCTCCAAGGTGTTCTTCAAATGATAAATCATATGTTCCAAAGCTAATTTCCACGCCTTTCACCATTAATTCATAAGAATTGGGTTTTCAATTTAAATAGAAAATGAGAACTAGCTCTCTGTATATGGGTGCCTCATATTTCATTAACTCAGTCCATTCTTAATATGTTAACATAGATTAGATATCAGATTTGCATTTATTAGGGAAATTCAAATCTATCTTCTTTAGAACATGGACCAGTCTCCCAGCATTGAGGTATAAAATTTGAACTTCCTATCTTCAATGCCAAAATAATATGCAGGTAAATCTGTTAGTTCAAATTTGGCAATAAGAACCTTTCTTCCATTAACCTTAGCTTGCAGAGTACTTAGATCAAACTTTCTTCTTCCTTCTTTATTTTTCTCTACATTTTCTTCTTCTTCAACATTTATGTCAGGATGGAAAGAGGAAATACCTTGGGTCCTTGAAGATTGGCCTCTCCTAGATAAGGTTTTAGCTCTAGAAGTGGAAGCTTGGGCTGTGAAGTTCCTCCTCAAGTTCTAGGTCATTTGACCCCTTTCTGGATTTTAAAGACTGTGACTTTGGGAGCCATTGAGATGTGGGGATTAAATGAAAAGGAGAGAAACTTATGAAAATGACTTCTATGGATGATGGAAAATATCAGGCACAACCTATTAGTCCCATGTAATAGATGGCTCAATAGGGGAGGGGTGAATTGAGCTTATGAAAATTATAGTCAAATAAAATTGATGAGCCAAGGAAAAGTAGTGATGCAGCACATATAAAATTTTCATATTTGTTTGTTTGATCATCGTGACTGCTTCACTGCCATTCTTATTTCAAGCAGGTTAATGTGTGTGTGATGATGTGAGTGATAATGTTATGCTTAATGAAGTAATGAAAAATAAAATAAATAAACAAACTCACATACAAACAATACAGTTTTTATAGTAGTTCAAGAACTCCATCCCTACATCCACTCTTCCAAGGACACATACTCATTGTGCCTTGGGTTCCACTATATCTCGTATAATGGAAATATACTAGTGCTCCTAGCACTCTTATGGATTCTAGCTCTAGGGGGCATGAGCAGTGTTCCCAACACTCTTCTGAATTTCAGCTCCAAGGGGCATAAACATAATGTTTCCAACACTTTTCTGGTTTCATAAGCTCACTAGGGAACTCATTGGTTTTAAAGATTACTAGCAAACTTATTAATTTTCCAGAGCTCACCAATAACTCACACAATATTATTTTTGTAAGCTCACCACTAACTCACATAGTTGATTAACAACACTCATTTTGCATATTACATTGCCTCTTTCACTAGGCTGAATTGTACATATTTTGAGTACATATAAAATAATATCTCATTGAAGCTTATTAGATATCAATACTTCAGATGTATGATTAAGATAAAACTTTTAGGCTCATTGTCTATCAGCACAATGGAGATTGATTATCTAGGAGGAAGCGTAGTTTGATTGAGAGATGTTACTTGATTAAGCTTTGTTCTGATTTCTCTCTTAGCTTCCTCAACCTTCTTTGTTGACATTGTACTACCTTTATATTGCTTCAGAAATTTTTTCTCATTGGAGGTAGTTAGCTTTCTTTTAAATATTGAAGACTGTTCTGATTTCTCCCATTGAAAAGTTGTCTTATTGAGAAACTCATTTGTAGCTGGAAAGCCTGCAATGCCATTCTTGAAGAAGAGCTTTTTCGATTTTAGCAAATACTAGATGAAGACTTTTTTTCTCGACTGACTCTTTCATTATTTTGGAAAGATGCCCATTAAGCCTGAAAGGACGTAGCCTCTGAAAGTTGCAACCTTTATTAGAATGTAGATCGCTTTCCTTTATAATTTTTTTCTATCTTCAGCTAAGCTCGATTTTGCTTGGTATGCTTGATAAAATCTGCTTCAAGTAAAATCTTGACCGGAGAGTGTAGTCAATGATGTTTAGTACAGGTGGTTTCTACTCTTCATGAAATGTCATATTTTATCTGAGAACTTTGTCTATTCATTTTTTAGATTTGTCTCCTATAAGTAACATACAAAGTGCCTCTAAGTAGATCCACATAATAGACAACTTTATTTTTGATTTTATCAGAGACCATTATAGCATTTTACTTCATCTTCTAGTTTGTTTGTTGTAAGGAATAGATGAATTGTAGAAGTGTAGATGAAGTTCTTTTTCTTTATTGCTCATTAGATGACATTCTCTTAGCAGTCAAAATTTCTTTCATCAGGTGAGGTAGCTTTGTCTGTTGCTTTATCTATTATAAGTAGCAGACAATCTTTGTGGCGCGGACAAAGCTTCTTCATAGCAGATGAAGTGACTTTCACCAGACAAAGTTTTCTTTTTATCAGTTGAAGTGGCTTTGTCTATTATAAGTAGCAGACAATTCTTCTTGGCAGAAAAGGCTCCTTCCCTGATAGATAAAATGACTTTGTTTGTTGTTTGTCTATTAAAATCTGTGGACGAAGTTGTAGGTCGCGGACAAAGTCTTCCAAATGGTTCGTCTATTGGTTTGTCTATCATAAGTGATAGACGGAGTTATGGCATGTAGACGGATCCTCCTTCTAGTCGTTGATATGATAGGTTGTCTGTTAGAAGTAACAGACGACTCATTGAGCCATGGACTACTTGTTTCTTTAGTAGTTGTCTGATGGTTTATCTATTTTCTAGTGGCAAACAACTCTTGTAGAAGAAGATGGTAGACAAAGTTGTTCTTCTGCTACTGTGCCGCTTTTACTTCATCTTCTGTATTTTTTTGTAGAGATTGCAGAGAAGTTCTTTGTTCTTTATTAGTTTCAGATAGACTTTATGAGAGACAATCATTTTAGCTCTTCATTTTTTTGTTTTCAAATCTGCTTCATCTTTGTTTTTGCAAACTGAATTTGTTTTTATATTATGGACAAGTGTTTATTATAACAGTTTGTCTGACTTGTTCGTGGAATGATTTTTCTAAATCATTTTTGGAAATATGCTCTCAGGTACTGATTTTATCTGTAGAAGATTTATCCGATCACTTATTGAGGCTTGAACTTCATAGTTACATATTTACTTGATGGCTTCTTTTCAAAATTTTAGTGTCATTCTTTCTGAGCATTTTTGTCTTCTTTTCTGTAAGTGGATTTTGTTTACTGATGTTCTCTTTTGTGCATGCTGTCCACTATATTTGAGTTGCTTCCCCATATGTTTATATCTATATCTGTAATGCTTAGTAACACAACTATTAGTACTATAAATATATACTCATATTTTATTGCTCATCATCAAAACTTCGCTGGTTGTAATGTGCACCGTTTGATTCAACACAACTATTTTAGGTCGCAAGAGGCTGGAAGGTGGGAGGCAAATGAGACTGAGCATGAATCAATGTGTTGGATCTAAGCCCTTTGAAACAGAAGGCAGCTGTGAGCACAGGCGCCTCGGGATGCAAGCGCCTGAGGGCCAGGCGATAGCATTCCCATAAGTGATCCTAAAGTTCTATCTTCTAGCTTATACCCATGGCTTTGTACTGTTTTTCATTTAATTCTATTATCAACACAATTATTCATTTTGATCATTGCAATATCATAAATAATTTAACATATTTGTATCAAGCACATTTCACAACGGTGATTATTTGAGTTTTTCACATTATATGATTTCAATTTCAAACTTACTTAAGCATTTTCAGCACACATCATGATTATGAACAATAAGTATAAAGCATAATGAGGAATAATTCATAAAATTACCATTATCTCTAAAAACATTCACTTAAGATTTAAATTATTGTCTCAATTTATTTATTCGTAGAAGTTGAAGCCTTAATGATGATTTTCAGAAGGAATGACTAGGAATGAAATTCCTATTCAAAACCTTAAACTATGAAGTTTCCTAAATATGCTTGACTTTGCCCTAGGGCTGCAACTATATCAATGATTAATCAGTTTTATATATTTAACTTAAAATTTTAGTATGATTCTAGCTCAAACAATGAATTAACATATGTTCACATTCAAGGCAATTATTTTCAGAGATATGCAAAGTATATAAACAAGTAAAGAATAGATTTCATTTATCAAATAGATATATCAAGTTGGACAACTTATCTCTTTTGTCGCTTCCTTATAGATTTTGTAGTTGAGGACATAACTGAAGTTGTCAAGCTTGATTCCTCATTTCAACACTTAATATTTGGAATCATTTCTGCTTCCAATTGTCCAAGGTTAGATTTTAGATGAAGTATGTTGATATGATTTTGCATTAATCTGAAACCCCTTTTTTCTTCATTTGAGATTTCTCCTTGTTCTACATATTGTCTAAATTTTTGAATGAAGGGTTTGCCTGTCTTTGAATTTGCCTAAAGTTAATTTCATAGAAAGTGTCTACTTTTGAATTTGACTTCATCTTTTGGATTGTTTGAAATTTCAGACGAAGCCACGTTCAAGTTGCATACACTTTGAGAGTTCTCCCACTTTTTCTTCATTAGCATAATCAAATGGATATAACCTTTATGTATCGAATTAATCAGTGCAAGTTTCTATTTAGCATAGAGTGGTATGCATAAAAATTAGACTACTTAGCAAAATATTATGAACTTCATTATTTTTTAAGCAAATAATTTATTATATGAATATTTTCTCCATTTAAGTTTCATAGTTGTATCATTTAAAATTTTGCTAGTTTCAATCTATACTGGATTAAATCTATCAAAAATTGAAACAAATTATTTAATATCTATTAAGTAATACATGAAATTCTGTTTTAATCATATTAAGTACTATATTTTCTGAATTAGTATATTTATGAAGATGGAAACTGGTTTCTTTAAAACTTCAGCCATTATGTGTTATTAATCAATTTGGGATTCATAATTTTCATGAGATTATTTATTATTCTTAAGATTGAGTGAATTATCTATTTCTTGACATGCTTATCCTTAAACACATTGGCTACCCGAATGTAGATTGTTTCCTCATTTATGATGTTTTCTAGGATTTTATGTGTTTGAAGATTTTAATTTCTTTTATTCTAA
>JAYJMB010029170.1:0-37166 GCA_036873735.1 Pouteria campechiana | reverse complement strand
CTTCCCTTTTCTATTGCTCTTCCCCTTTTTACCAAAACTTAAAGCATTTGAGATAGGTTATTCTCGTTCCAATAATACAAAAAAGAGATATTAGACCGGGATCCACTTTTTTGGGAATATGAGTCAATTTATATGTGATCAACAATTTTTCCATTTTGTAATGGAAAGTCAACATACAGTGACCATTTTGAAATATTTGAAATCTTGGTTATTGTCAGCTGAGATCCACAACCAATTCATCACTATGTTATATTATTACTTCCATTCTTAGAATTAAACATCCAAGATACGACAAATGAAATCATTTTTTCAAAGGAACAGTACCTTTTCATTTTTTCCATTATGAAATTAAATTAAAAAATGTGATCATTTAAAATACTTGGGTAGGCACAAAAGTAACACAATTTAAGAGCTACTACCTATGAAATTTTTTCCTTTAAACTATGTACTTGTTTCGAATATAAATCTCATTACCTTGAATAGATTAGCAACATTAGCAAATAATTTTAAGGTACAAACCACTTCTCATGAGAAAATTTTGAAATATCTACATATGATCCTAGATAAGGCACAGCAAGTGTCGCATGTATGAAATCATTGTGACTTTTAAGGTCGTCATCAAATTGAATGACTACCATCTATGCTGTCAGCCACAATCTACTTATGTGGGGCAAATGTGATTAAGCTCAACTTACTGAGTGGCTCGAATCATCTCAAAGTCAGCATGTGTGGCGGGCTTTTGCAAGCATGCTTGAGTTGCCGCATTTGAGTGCATTGAAGGCTTTCCCACTAAAATAAAGGATAATTTTTTTAATATTTTAAGCACCCAGAGTCAAAGGGAAGACAGATGGTAACTACGCGGTCAACGGATCCGTCGGTTAGTCGGTATGAAATTTATATGTAGTTATGAGCACGAAATGTAGGTCGCTTATATAATAAATTACAAGTTGTAAATAAAATAACAAGAACAGTTGCATCATGGGAAACACCATGAGTTTGTATCTTTGCAAGAATCGAGTATAGAAAATAAAATGCATACTTTGGGAATTGAAAATCGTTGCCCAGAAACCTTTTTCGCACGGAACTCCGCGTTTTGATACAGTTGGTGGGGCTCAGGTTCAGTGTCAGCAGCCCAGTTGGCTAAAGCTGAATTGTAGTCCACGTGATTTCCGGGATCCGGGTGCCTGAGTACTGATGACCCGCCCAGGCCAGAGTATAAAGTAAAACTCCGAAAAGAGGCTGAAGTTCGTGAGCGACGGAGAGAGGCAGGGCAGGGCAGCGGACAAGGCTTCGTTTTCACCTCTTTCCGGTTTGTTTTCGGGTCTCTTTCAATGTCCTTGTGCGTCTGTTTGGGTCGTTCACATTGCTTGGATCTCGATGGATTTTTCTGAAAGATTTCGTAGCTGTGCTGAAACATTCTTGCAATTTTTTGTTCTTCTGATTAGATTTAACGATTTGTGTCTTCAGTTTCATGTGGGTTTGTATCTTTTTCTGACTTGAATTAGAAATTCGAGGCCGCGTTTGGATGCTTCGTGAATGAGACCATCATCTCTTTAGTTTTGACTGCAGAAGTGTGGGAAATGTGCACGTAGAGGGTCATGTTAATGTCTTCGTTGTCGTTGTTGTCATTTTGGAGTTGCTGCTCAGATTGTGTACCGTCCTTCACCTTTAATGGAATTAGGTTATCGTGACTGAGTTGAATTGAGCATCCAAACGTCCCCGTTCGGGGCTAGCTTGGAAATATTTGGAAGCGGGGTTTGCGGTTGTACTGGATTTGGAAACTAAATGTTGAGATTTTAGTGTAAAACTCACAACCGACTGTGGTCGATTTAGCAGAATTCATCGCTGAATGTTGGATATTGGCAAAGGGTGGGTTGGATTCAGAACTTCCAAACAGTGGGTTTTGGATACTAATAGCCTTTGGTTGAGGATCCATGAAATGGTCTGCGCATTCCTTGCAATTAGTTCTCCCGTTGAGTCTGTTTCTCACTCTAAGGGTTGCATGTGCAGCTTAATGTCCTTGTGGTTTTTGAATTTTTGACCATTGATGGGCTAGACCACTTAGACAGGATGGACAGAGCTGATCAACAGCCATGTTTCATGAATTGGGCAAGGAATACCATTCTTGATTCAAAGCGCACCGGTGCCAAAAGCTCCCTGTGTTTTTGGCTTTATTTGAAATGTCAAAAAGTCTACGAATTCTTGTGAATTATCTTGGATAATTTGATGTTTTGGTTGGTTGATCGAAGAAATGCTTGTAGGAATGTGAAGATTACTGGGAGATTTGGATGATCAGACTAGTGCATTATTTTACACTAAGTGTGGTTTCTGGCATGAAGTGGGCTCTGAGTGGGGTTGGGGTTTCTGACACAAAATGGGCTATGACTTCTGCTTGTGACCATAATGTTTGGGTGTTGGATCCTATTTTAAATTGTTCCCATCCAAGGTAGATCTTTTAAGGGGAAGGAATTTTTTTTTCTTTGCTGTACCATTTTAGGTGTTGATATTAATTCTTGTAGCTTTCATTCATTTCTTCCATGAAAACTTTGATGTAGCACGGGATGGGGAAGAAATTAAAAGAAATGGGAAGGATTCTCTTAAGGAATGAAAAGGGATGAGAGGGAAAATTTTGGGAAGATAAGTGAAGATAAGATAGACTGAGAGAGCAAACAGAGAAATCAGAGTCACTTTTCGCTCAAATCATCAACTTCATCAAACATAATAAGGTGCACCCTATTTATAGAAGAAAAATAGACAAAAGAAAACATTAATCCAATCCTAGTGTGTCACATATAAAAAAAAGACTAATATAAACCATTCATCAAGTTGACCTAATTTTAGATCACTTAAGATACCAGTCAAATCCTCCAAAATAATTAAAATCCAAAATTTCAAATAAAGCATCATTCTCCCTAGCTTAGAAAACTCGTCCTCAAGTTTGGATGGAGATGTTGATCATTCTCCCAGCATTGTAACGTATCTTCTTCAAGTTGGGTGACAATTGATGATGCAATCCAACGTGTCCAATTGGTATCTCATTGGTTGGACAATACTTTAGAAGGCATTATTTGATTCTTTTCTTTTATTTAATTATTCTTCGGTATTTCATAGGCTTCCAACTCT
This sequence comes from Pouteria campechiana, assembly GCA_036873735.1. NCBI lineage: Eukaryota > Viridiplantae > Streptophyta > Magnoliopsida > Ericales > Sapotaceae > Pouteria > Pouteria campechiana. The sequence continues at coordinate 34,043 of JAYJMB010029170.1, read as the reverse complement.
ATAGTAATGAAGATCATATAAACTTCATTCTGCTGTGGTGCTTTTAAAAACTTTTTTCTTTCATCATGAAAGTAGATTCATCCACATGAACGAACTTGTTCATCTCTTTCCTTAGATCTTCTAGATGTTTGATCTTCTCGATTCTTGAATTTTCCAGCATAGCCTAATCTTTAATTATGTCAAATGGGCTATTTGATAATTCCTCATCAGAAACTACATCAGCTTGTTCTTTTGGCTAATGAATAAAATGTTTGATGGTTGAACAAACTCTTCCTTCACCATAAAAGAGTTCTCTAAATTCTCAAATGCAGACTTTTCTTCTTGGACATCCTTACTAACATACAACTCTTGATCCAAATGATTTCTTGATCCTTCCATAGTTTTTATGTTTGATTCATCGCAAATATTATTGATGGATTCTCTTTGAATGCCAGTACTAGCCATAGGAACATTAGTCATATTGGCTCGAATATCATATCCTATGTTATTTTCTTGAGGTCAATTTTTGATTCTTTAATAACATATTTGTTTATTTATATGCGAAATTGTCTTATTTCTTTAGTTAGTTCGGCTATAACATCCTCCAACTCTTGCATTCCATTTTGAGAGGATTGAAATTGAGCTTTAATTTCAACAAGATGAGTTTGAATTTTCTCTAGGCAACCCAACCTCTCTTCATGGTTTTTGGTTATCAAAGCCAACTTACCATTGGCAACCTTGATTGTTTTTTCCCTGAAAACAAGAGGTTTGCTGGGTTTTTTTTAAAATTTTTTTTGAAAATAAGAAATTTTCTGTAATTTATCAAAATTGATTGTTTTGCAAATTATTTTAGAAAAACAGGGGCGGTTTGTTAAAGTTCAGAAAAATATGTATTCTTTTTGTAAATTTCAAAAAGTCAGGGAAAGTTGGGCACCTTTTTGAAAAATTTCCAAGAATTTTGGGCTGTTTTGTAAATTCTGGTCAACTCAGGGGTGTTTTGAAAAGTTTCCAGAAACAGAGTTTTGTTTTTAAAACTCCCATTCAGTGACCAGGTTGATGTCATAAAATCTTAAGGCCTTTTAGCAAAATATGACAGGTATTAGTTTGAAAACTGAAAATCAACTGGGCTCCTTTGTAAACCTCCCCCACCACCACCCCGCCAACAACCACCCCCCCCCCCCCCCCTAAAAAAAAACCAAAATGCATTTTTGGATTACCGATCTAAAATGTTTGTGACACCAAACTTTGACTAGCTCATTCTGTATGGAGCTTAACCCTGACTCTGCCTGGTTAGGAGAGAATTGTCCACACCAAACCTGGTTTCAAATGGGATCAAATGCAACCCACTGCAAGTTTACGCGGAATGTTTGCCAAACCACAAGTTTTCATGGCAGAGGGTACTATAGCATGGTAGAAATTATAGGCATATGCTAAAGGTGAAATATTCCCATGATTTTTTTTTCATTGTCGGTCTATGGTATATTTGCTCTTAGCTACCCTATACTAGCCCTTAATGCTTCAGTTTATCCTTGTCTCCTGACACCAAAACTATATCTGCTCTTGGGAAGTGAATGTATTAGCCATGTAAGCTCCTGCCACATTATCCTGACGCAAATGTCCCCAGTCGACCATTTGAGTCTTGTATCACAGTCCTGTCTTGAATGAATTAGCTTTTCTCAAATGCCAAACTTAAGGACCACAATCCATTGTGCACATACAAATTACAAAGTAGTGCATGGCAGTTCTTTTGATTTATCAAGGGGCTCCAGAACTCTGGATCCCCATTATTGTTTAGCAAATGCCATTGATTTACAAATGCGCTCCATGAGTACAGCTTCTTATTGTTTTACAAAATGCAGTATTCATGTTCATGGAGACTTGAGAATCTAGAGTCTGTATGCAAGATCAATTATCAAAAGCATTTTACTTAAGAGGAACCTCTACAAAATTCTACATTGCATGCATATTGTCCGATTGTGTGGAACACTCAAAATTGGAGTAAGTACCCCACCATGAATACCTCCCAAACAGCCACGCTCACACTTGTGGATTGCACAGTTGCAAAGCCTTGCACAAGTGAATCAATATCCTTGCTTGCCATTTGTCATCATGCTGCTTTTTCTTGTCCTCGTTTCCCTTAGTTGTGAGTCTGAGAATATTCTCCCCTGGCTGTAACCTGCTGCACCAAGAATTTCAGGTGTGCATGCCTTTGTTCATAATCCTTACAATTCAAAGAAAGGCCTTTGTTCATCCCCGGATTCTCTCATTTGCTTCTCTTTATTGGCCACAGCCAGCTTCCAAATAAAAAAGTCATCGTGCATCTCCTTTTTAGGATGTTATGGGTGAACTCTTATTAGCTTAGGTTCCATTTCGGGGCTTTTTGAGGGAATGTACATAGATTTCAGTATTTTCTAAGAATTGTTGTGATTCTAGCCAACTGTACGATTGTTTGGAGAAGTGTGGAGAATTTTGGGAGTTCTTGGAAATCTCTAGCAGAGTCTCTTGCATAAGAGTCTTATAGAACATTCCAGTAAAGTTGCCAGTTTTTATTTGCCATTGGATGATCATCATCTTGTGTGATCCTATATTCATGTGTCCATTCTAGATTTTCCCTAGATATTTTTAAGAGAAAGGGATCTCATTTATAAAGCAACCAACAGACATCTATTGTGTGCTGCCTTGGTACAAAAGTTTTCTTCAATATTTTGCCACTGTTTTTCACTATTCATGTCTTTCTTGCGGGTGTGATGTTTATTTCTTCAGCTGTGCTTGGGAAGGTTGAGACAAGGTTGAGCCACAGCTAGTGTTGACTCTTTTTGAAGCACAATGGAGTGTGGCCAACATAAATATTATGAGTAGGTTTATGCAGAGCCAAAAACTGCTGGAAAGCCTTCCAGTGGAGCTGCACATCTTTAGATGAATATGAATGAATCCTTCCCTCTCTTTCAGTCATCTTTTGTTAAACACAAATGAATTCCAATACCCAATAAGAAAGATGTGAGATTCTGTTATCATAAATCTCTAGGAAATGTCATTGACAGTTTCTACTCAAAATGCATGTCAAATTTCTAACTGCAGCACCCAATTGCAGTTTTTGGTGGACATAGCTTGCACTTAGTAACAATGCAAAAGTATGAGGAGAAGTAGATTTGTTTTCTAATTATTATCCATTTTTAAGGAATTTCCAAACAGATGAAAGGCGTACTGGAGGAAAATTTTTGATACTAACAAATCTAGTATATTTGTGGGTGTGAAAACAGTTAAGTCTTGGCAACTATGGTCCTTGAGGGCTTGTCCTCTCCGCATAGGAGATCCCAGAACCCATTTTCACCTCTCTCACCATCATTCAGGAAGCAGCTACAAGGCCGTGAGGAGTTGGGCAGTTGGTCTACAGTATTTCAGCGACACCGCTTCCTTCTAACAACACTAGCCCTTTTGGCTTTCCTATGCTCCATTTATCTTTATTTTGCAGTCACTCTGGGTGCTGCTCACGGTTCGTGCTCTGAGATGACAGGAACCAACAAGGCACTCTGTCATTTGGAGCATGCCAAGTCTTCCATTTCCCGTGCGGGTAAATTGAAGTTCCACTGACAAAGAATTTCGGCACAGCCACCATTGGATGTGTCCTTATGTTTTGGGTATTTGGATCAATTACCAGGTTTGGATGCCCCTCTCCTATTTTTCAATCAGTCATTCGTCAAATGATAAAGCGTATACATGTATCTATCTCGCCGTTATGTGTTTGCTTGTTGTAAGGCCAATTTAGAAAAACTGTTCAACTTAGAAATGATTCAGATTATTAGTAATGTGATCAATGGTCTGACTTCTCTTACTTTTGATATGAATGGTAGTTGGTGCTGCTGCTTCTTTTTTTTTTTTTTTTCAAGCTCTCTTTTATTTGAGAAAAAGTATTGGAGTACCATTTCCTGAAGTAATATGTTGCCCACGTCTTTGTGACCATATATTATAAAAAATCATGCTAATCTTGTAGGCTTTGGGTGGGTCAATTTTCAGATTAAGCTACAAATATATTACAAAATCAAGTTTATTCATCATGATGTTTTTTAATAAGATTAAGCTGATTGTTTTATATTAGCATTACTTCTTTAGCCAATAATCTAAAGATCACGTCGATGTTAGACCCAGATGGATAGCAAAATTGAAATCATTGCAAGGTGAATGCCCAGCAAAAGTGGAAATCATTTCCAAGTGAATGTACTATTCATGCGTAGAAAATTCTCTCCTTAAGTGACACATTAGGTTATGATGGATAAATAATTTAATAATGTTTTATAATATTTTTAATGTTTGAGCGAGTTAAGCTAGCGATTTTTATATTTTATAAATGATTTCTTTTGGTAATAAGAAAAAAAGGAAGAAAATGTCTTTTCTTTATTGTATTATTATTATTATTTAATTGATTTGATCTTTACCTATTTCCGCCTGTTTAATAACCCTTCTTTTCCTTTATTATTTATATTTTTATAATCATCATTTCCTATCTATTTCATAACTACTTGTATCACACGCAACTGTCTCTTTCACAAGCTCAGCACACTCGTTGACGCACACGTGGCACATACCGTGTAATGTCAAGGTCGCGCGGGTTACTTGTGGGGTAGCCAAATACTAATTCAAATTATAAAAATTACATTTAACCTAAATCATTAACCATTTCCTAAAACCTCAATCTAAACCAAACTAATTTTATAAAATTTTAAGTTGGATTCGAATTGGAAACATAATAATAATTAGGGTTGATAATTCAGGTGGACAATTTGGATTAACAATTTCCGTAAGTCTCTACCAATAGCGATGCACAAGTTCAAGAATAAACATATTTGAGGACTGAGTGGCTTTGTGCTCTGGCAATGGATGACTTTCACAAGTCAAGTGCTCGGATTTTTCTACCATTGGCAGGTATTCGTTAGAATAACAAGGCATATTCGATTGTGGGTGAACGTATCCCCAATTGATGGATGATTAATTGGGATTGGACCTATAGATGATTTCATCTTTACCTGCTAATAAGTGATTATTCCGTTAACTAGTTATCTTATCTCAGTTAATTTTCTGTCTAATTCAAGGGAAAATCTTGGTAAATGGATTTTACACCTTTTCATCCTTTTGATTAAGGTGATATTTAATTAATTATCCTAACAATTTTTCTTTTTCTTTGCTATAATCCATATTCTTAAGTATTACTTTTTTCTATTCATTTTATCTTTATTCATCTTATTTTTAATAATTACCCATATCATGTCGAATCATGTGTTTTTTTCCTACTTTTAATTCTATTTTTTCCTCATATTTTCACATCTTTTCTTAGTTCCTAAGCATAGCCCCAGCATTTTCCACTGTTTTGCTTCGACCTTTTTAGTTGAATTTTAGTGTAGAATTTAAGAGAACGAAAGCCAACCATCCTAGTCATGTCTCATGTCAATTAAAACATGTATTTCTTTTTTCTGACTATTTTCCTTGGTATGGCTTACAATATTTTCACAAATAATTTATAATTTTCTCCATGGTATTCTAAGCCTTTGTTTGGTGTTGATTTCAAGGTTAATCTTGATAAATAAAAATAAATTATTTATGACTTGATTAAGTTTCTAATGTATTTGTTGGGTGATTTTAAGAAAATGGCTAAGTTAAGGTTGTTGCAAAGTTGATCAAAATAGCTATTATGGGATGGTCATATAAATGCTTTAAAGGATCTAAAATTTATAAAAATAACCAAAGTCAAAAGCAATATATATAGAAAAATGATCCAATGTAGTTGCCTACACTGAAATATTCAGTGTAGCGACCTATTCACCATGTAATACGGCGAACGTCATCTAGGCCGTTCATGGGCGCTGCAAGTGAGAGAGGGAGCAAGAGTGCGCCGTTTGACTTCGTCTCCCAAAAACAGGCAACTTGTGGTACAGAGGGGTAACAACATGACTGCTTCCAACCTCCCATCATCGAATATTTTAAAAATAACAACGTAAAAAAACCCAAAACCCAAAACTAGTTGTCGTCTTCTCGCCTCTTTAAATTTTTCACTAAAATTGCATAATTTTTATTGAACTCAAAACCCAAAACTGGACATGAAATTTTTTTGAAAATTTTATAATTTTTTGAGGCATAAAATAATTGAACATCAACAAACAAATTAATAAACTGAATATTAAATTATTTTTTAGTCTAAATTTTATTAATTTATTTTTAGTCTAAATTTCACTAATTTCTTACAAAAAAAAATTTAGTGTAAGTTTCATTAACTGAAACTTTATATTAAATTTTTTTAGTCTAAATATCAATAATTTATTTTTAGTGTAAATTTTATTAATCTCATTAAAGTTTTTTTAGTATAAATTTCATAAATTTAAATTAGATCTAAATTAAAAATTTTAAATCCGATGCTGAGAAATCTAACCGCTCATTGTTTTAATCCATATCCCAAATTATGCCCCATATCCGAAAACCCAGACTCCATGTCCCACTGTGAACTCTATGTCCCAAGCGCAGTAAAAATCCTAATTGGAAATCCATGTCCCAAACAAACGCCTTCTATGTCCAAAACCTAGATTTCATGTCTAGCTGTCAACTTTATGTCCTAAACGCAGTAAAATCCAAACGTAAATAGGAAAATTGATGCCGATTCTTCATTCCAGACACAACAACCTCGCCTCTCCTCCCAAGTCCCAAATCTAAGCAACTTCCCATCTTCATGACAGACATAGCGTCTTCCTATAGTATTTAAACGTTCCCTTGTCACACCTCTTTTCTTCTCTATTTTGCCTATTTGCGCCCTATTTTCGACCCAACAATTTCCTAAATCTATACCTTCTTAATCTCAATCGAAAATAATGGCTTAATTGGTTGAATCATGCATGGTAGCAGCATCAGCATCTACAGAGTCTTCCAAAAGAAGAAGAGCAAGAGAGGAAGATGAAGTAGAAGCATCTCCATCACAGCAGAGAAGGTTAGACGAGTACTCCCTGCTAGAGGTATTTTTTCCTGAACAATCACAAATCCTACAACAGATTTGTTAATGTCTATGGAAAAAAAAGTAGTAAAGGGAAGGTGTGTTGATTTTGACCGACTCGGTGAAAATGGCTTGGATTTGGACATTTGTAGATGGATTAAAATCCAAGGGTGAACTGACTTTATGAGTTACAGGGAAATGCTACAAAAGAATGGTTAAAGTATTATTGTGCAATTATAATCTAAGGATGAAGAAATCATGGATAGGAGATAGAGTAATAAATTTGTCTCTTGAGAATATAAGAGAGTATCTAAATCTCCCTATGGTTGAAAAAGATTAACCTATCTCGAGACAACAATTATTTTCAGAAGTGGCTGAAATAGATGTTGATGAAGAAAGATGCTATATCCCAGCAATTTGGGCAAAAATATGAAAATGACCCACATTTTTCTAATCAACAAAATCTTTCCAGAAACAGGAGGTAGGGATAACATTTCTGAGAAAGATTGCAGAATGTTGTGGGCATTGAAGAATGAGAAGAAAATAAATCTGGCAAAGACAATCTCAGATCATTTGTTTCAAGTCAAAAGTAATAACAGAGATCATTTTCCTTATGAAATGATAATGACAAAATTCCTAAGAAGAGCAAGAGTTGAAGATGGAGAAGAATTTAGAAATTCTAATTTGAGGACTGAGGTTAATTTGAGGAAAATTAGTCTCAAAAGGACCAGGCCATCCAAGTGAACGAGATTTGAGGGTAGAACAACTGAAATAAGAGAAACATAATTTGCTGCTTCAAGTATGGAAATAAGGGAAGAAGATCTCACTAATAGAGTAAAGGAAGTGGTTGCTGAAATAAGGGATGAAGTTCCCACTGAAGTTGCAGCAACAACAACACATGCAACAAATCCTACTGAGGTAGTAGAGGATGTGGTTGCTGAAATAAGGGATGAAGTTCCCACTAAAGTTACAGCAACAACAACACATGCAGCAACAACAAACACATGCAACAACTGCAGAAATACTAACAGGAATAGCACCAGCAGCAGTAACTTTTCCACTCACAAAAGCAGCAGCACCTCCTCCAAGCAGGCCTTCATCCTCCACTCATAGTAGTGTTGAGAATACGCCGAGAAAGTTTGAAGTTGATGTTGGTGCTTTAAACATCAAGATAGATTCAATTAAGGAGCAGATGGATTCAGTGTCTCAAAAGCTGGATACTTTGACCTGTTTGGTTGAGTTCATCAAGCGGCAATCGAAGCCTGTTCAATCCTCTTCTCCATCATCACCTTTCCATGATCTTAGACCTTCTTTACCTCTGAGATCCCCTCAGTCCCATCATGCTCCATCTCACCATTCCTCACCCTCCTCTCCTGTTCATAAGCATAGACCTACTTCCCCCAATAAGTCTACTCATCCCACTAGTACTCTCTCCTCTCCAAGTGTTAAAATTCTTCTATCTCCATAGTCCACTCCTCAAATCGCACTCCACACTTCTCCACTTGCAACTTCTCTAATTATTGCTGTTCTTCCATCTCCTTTTTCCCCTCCTCAGCCTAAACCCACTCCATCTCCAACTCCATCTCCATGTTCTGACTTCGAATCCTCTCCCTCTAAGTCAATTATTCCACTCGCAAACATTTTAACATGGATAAAGGTGACTTTGAATAAATCTTATCTCTCCTTTCCATAGGAAACTGCCTATTCACCATCATAATTGCCTTCTGCAACTACTCCACAGGAAACTTCCCCTTTCTCAACAGACAACACCACCTCCCCCTTCACAAAAGCCTTTAATGCCTCATGTGAGAAAACTTTCGAAAGTCTCTAAGGTTCCTACAGTGGAACAAAAGTCATACATCCTCCCCACTATAATATCACCCAGGCCATCATATAAAATTCAATGTCCCAAACTTCCCAAGTCGACAGTTTAACTGGTGGGAGTCTAGGGGAAAGAATAAAAATAACCTTGGGAGAAGTTGAACACAGGCAGTTAATAAATCAAACGGTAGCCCAACTTCTTAAATCCCAAAAAAGAGCAATCACTCTCCCTAATCTTCCTTTTGTAGATTTTGAAGATTAGGATTTCCTCAATCGTATTATAGTAATGAAAGGTCCAACTAAGAATTTCAAGCCCAAACTACTCGTAGATGGTGATGCAATCATAGATTCTATACTGAGTAATTATATCCTGCCCACTTCATCCAACCCACCACCTCCACCTCCACAAAATCCTTCACTTCGAGTGAGTTCAGGATCATTGGACCATACGGTAAAATTTCATGCTATAACTGACACATCTGATCCTAAGTTCGTTTACCTTCCAGAAGATATGTATCTCATCCATAGGAGTAGGCACTTTGATGCATTTGGGCGTGGCTCATCTCCATTTTCAGAGTTTGGATGTCCCTTATATAGAGCAAAACTTAGGATTGTTATATCGTCGGAATAGGAAAAACTAAATTCTGTTGGATCCACATCTCACTCACAAACAAAGGTTACAGTTGCCTCCATTTTTACACCTTAGCTTCCTCCATCCAAATCTCCTTCCCTCAAAACCAAAGCTCCAAGTTGTAAGTAGCTTCCTCTCCTAAAAAAGAAAAGGCAGTTTCCAAACCTTCAACTACGGAACTCTCTTCTTCCACCCCTTATCTTCCTCTACCCAAGCCATCAAATACCAAACTCTCTTCTTCTACCCCTCAACTTCCTCATCCATCCAAACCCTCTACTACCAAACTTCAATCATCACCTTCCCAAACTAGACCACCTTCCTCTAAACCTTCTACTACCAAACTCAAACCATCACCTTTCCAAACCCAACTACCTTTATACAAACCACTTCCTCCTCCTCCCCTCTACTTAGACCAAGCGGAGTATGCTCGTAGACTTAGAGAAAATAACATAGCTCTTCAAGGTGGGCATCTCTCCTCCTACCCTAAGATGCTTACACCTAAATACCAAGCTGGACTCAGGGTAATCCCTCCTCTCGTGCCCCTATCAGCATTACCAGTTGCATTCACACAAGCACAAACGATTCTCACAAGAATGGTCACAGTAGGAAAAAGTCATCAAGTATCTTTTAAAAAACCAAATATGTCTGGATCCAATAAACAAGAGCCCAAATCTAAGGAATAAATATCTTTTTAATATGTACTCATTTTTTATTATACTTACATTGTAACTTTGATATGTACTCATTTTTTCTTATACTTACACTATAAATTGGAGATTTGATAGTTGTTCATTGATATGTAATGCATATACTGCAAGCTGTAAACATAAAATGTACTCATTTGTATATAATACTTACACTGTGTACAGAATGATGTATTATCTTATGAAAGTCGGTTAGCAGCTTGTCTCATTTTATTTCTATAAGTGAACTAGTATAGAGGATGACCGTGGGACTGATTTTGATTCTGTTAGATGTGGGTTACTATATTTTATGCCAAATATACACTGGTGAAATTGTAGGATGAAGACTGCAAATTCTGTCAAAGTTTAGCTGAGGGACATGGGACTTGGGTCATGGGACATGAGACTTGGAATTGGGAAATGGAATATGAATCTAAACATGGATGAACGGTTCCCAGACATGGTGTATTTCAATGTGGCACTTGGAACCATTCGTCCATGTCTGGCTTCATATTACCAGAGATGGAATATGAATCCGAAAATTGACAAAAGATTCCTAAACATGGTGTTAGATCAGGTCATGGAATGAACGGTTCCAAGCGCCCGAGTTCAACTACTCATGTCCCACGCCCCATGTCCCATTGTCTAGGCTGATGCCCCAAACTACATGTCCCAAGTCTCATTATCCCATTTCCCATGTCCCACTATCAATGCCCACATCCCAAACTCCATGTCCCAAGTCTATAACTTATATTATAATAGTTGCGGGATGAATCTCTACAATCGATTCATATGTTTGTGTCCCATCTAAGTGCTTACATAGAATCTTGCATGCGTATAAGTGTTTGTCATATGCTTATTGCAGAAGTAAAAAATCAACAAATACACCACAATAACCACCAAAACTATATGATATATTTTTACACACCCTTCACTAACTCGAAGGCGAGTTAGAGCCGCAAAGTTTCATGTAGTAAGTCAAGGTGAAGCTTGGGTCTGGGCAGGTCCTAGGAAGGTCTTGAATTAGATCTTGCCACACTTCGAGTTCTCTTCCCAACTGAACCCGATCTTGGTTGAGGACAATGTAAGTTTGTGCCAAACCTAGCGTCGTCTCCTGCTGCTATTGCTGCATCTTCATATGTCACATTTTCAATTTGGATACTTCCCACTCTAGGCCACCAATCTTGATCCTCTGGTGTTGTGAACAATGCATCCCAAGATCCATTATGTGAAGAGTTGGACATCTTGTCAGTAAATGGGTTTTCAGGGTTGAGGAAGATGAGGTCTGAGATGCTTAAGATGTCGTTCGGGCATTTATAGAAATTCTCTTATGGGATATTTGTCGATTTAAGTGAATATGACTGAAGAGTAATAAATATCTATACGTTTTACTATGCTCATAACACCTAACTGATGCTCGTATGCAGCTTGATGCATCGTAAAGAACAATTACGGTTGTGCATGCTTTTAAGCATTTAAACTTAAATGATTGTACATGAACATCATCAGAGAATTAAAGAAAAACAACAGATATACAGAATGCGCAAATATTCTAGCAAGATAAATTGTAATACATTAATGTGTCAGTTTATTGAAGACATGTATTACATATCAAAATTAAAACCAAGTGCACAATGGAGAGAACTACTATCGAACAATGGTTATGTCATCTCTATCTGTTGAAGGAGCTGAATTATTTCATGCTCATTTGAACTAAAAAATTGGGAGTGCAGAGTGTTGAATACGCTTCGCTGTTCTTGTCACATTCTCGATCTCGGCCTTCAACCATTGACATTCGTGGTTTAGCTTGGAAAAACGCTCTGCTCATGAAAGAATTGTGCCTTGCTCCACGAGTTGAAATTCTCACAGAGAAGTTTATAACGTTTCAATCTCTCTATGTTGTTTTTCGATCTATCGTAAGGCCCTCTCCTTAGGAGTGGTATCCCATGACCTCCACCAAACATTTGGCTTCCCGTTGTCCATTACAATCAATTGTTGTAATGAAAGAAGGCCTAAAAGTTTTGGTGTATGTGAAGAAAGGCTGGGATTAGTAAGGGATGTTAACCTGTTTTCGGATTAATGTGTAAATTAAGTCCAACCTCGAAAAATTGAATGCATTATTCTCCATCTCCTCAAGGATGCATGCATCTCCTTGTAAGTAAAGCATATCAAGCCTTCCGAAAAACCTCCAAGGAGTCACATTTAATGAGAGTCCTGACAGGCATTGCATATGTGATATGAAGTACCTTATTAAGTTAGATTATATTGTAATAAGTTTTTGAGTATTGTGCCAGTCAAGGGAATTTAACCATATATGCTTATATTTGCCTACATGCTTTCAGTTAACATGAGTCAGTTTCTATTTTTATTTTTAGTATTGTTGGGACATGGGCATGGGACTTGGGATATGGGCATGGGACATGGGACTTGGGACTTGGGTTGTGGGACATGCGAATGGTTCATCCATGTCCCGAATTAATACCCCATGATCGGGATTACTAATCCGTACCTGGATGAACCGTTCATTCATATCCTGAATTAATATCCCATATCCAGAATTACAACTCTATACTTGAATGAATCATTCATCCATGTCCCTCATTAATATCCCATGTCCAGGATTTAAAAACCATACTTGGATGAAGCATTCACAACAAACAAGAAGGTTTGGGTAATGCCTCGAATCCAAACTCCATGCCCAGGATGGAAACCTTCTAAAAAAAGAATGTCAAGCTAAACAAAAAGGTGCAACTACCTTCCAATCAAGTTGTAAATCGCAAGAATACAACGCAGGCCTTCTCTTTCATAATCACAGCAGATACATATAAATAACTATCTAAAATACAATCGCATTCTAAGGAAAAATATTACAGATAGCTCAAGTTGAAGACCATTTTCTCAAAAGATTATAATACAGAGAATAACTTTAATGTCTACAAAAGTTATACTATGCCACTAATAACCACTATAGGACTTAAAATTCGTAGTCTTCTCTTGCATGCCTTCACCCCTGTCTCCAATGCCTTGTAATTGGCCACAAATCGCAACAACTCCTCTCTAGCTACATGTATTTCCTGAACTTTTGATCTTAGCTGTCGGTTCTCTTTATACATAGCATACAACTAACTATTCAGGTTCCTGATCTCATGTATTTGATCTTTTCTAAACGGATGCTCTCTATCAGTCAGAGGCGGATCCACCCATCAAAAGAAGAAACATTCGCTGGAACCATTCTGTATTGAGACAATTAAATAATCCATGAAATTATATTAGCATGTTTATGCAAGATACTAAAAAAATGATAAAAGATACTCACGAAATAACTCGCACAACAGAGAAATCACCTTCATGGGTTCTTATCCGTATAAGATGTCAAGATACGTACTTCAAAACCGTATTTACAAAAAACTCTTGTAGAATATGGCAAACTTGTAGCCTAGGATGGAGAAGCCATGTGAAGTATTCTACGACAGCCAATGAGGATTCTGCTAGTATGTGATCACTATAACAACCCAAACATATATACGAAACTTTAATAAGTGTAAAAGGTAAGCATGCAGTACCTTTCTAGTGAAGCTTACTATAAGATGAATCGGGCACAGGATTGAAGGTTTTCATCGATGGACAATTTCTCCTATCATGCCCAATAACAATTTTCTTGCAACCACAACAAAGCTTATCAACCCCAGTTCTCCCAAACACCTCAATTATTGACTTGAATCTCTTACTAGTGCGACCTTTTGTTTTCACGCTATGTGGATCTAGTATTGCATTTCGTTGGGAGTTGTAGCTATGTACCCCATCAATTGGGGCATTACCCAGTGGGGTTGTCATATCATCTTTCAAGGTTTATACTAAAATAGGCTGATGTACAACCCCCACAATTTTGTTATTGAAGTTTGCACCACTCTCTTCAGCATCATCACATGCACCCGAGATATGTTCTCTCCTATATTCTTCAATTGATTTTTGAATGTCTTTCTAGCCTTCAAAAATAATTTCATAAAGAGCCAAATCATTGGTCCCATCACTAACAATTTTACCACATTCTTACATCAAGTTGTAGTGCCGTATAATTTTTGAATTTTCAGCACTCAATGTTGTGGTACATTGTTGGTGTATAATCCTTTCCTTAGGTTTTTGGGTCCACCTCCTCAATATTAGCTTCTCAGACATACGGAAGATCCCTCGAACATAAAATACTATAAGAATATGTGTACACACTATCTCTGAAAACTCCTACTTTTTGCATGAACATGTGGTCACTCTGCTTTCACTGTCCCATTCAACTCTCCTAACCCTTTCAAGATCTCCACTTGAATATTTATGGATAACATATTGATCTATATGGCTGTTTCACATATCCATCTTCACAAAATAATACTGACATTACTCAACCTCTTTTTGAAATTTCAAAAAAAAAATCTCCTTTGTATACACTTTTGTCATGTCATACTCAATAGTGTGATGTGTTTTCATTACTGACATGCCATATGTTGTTTTACAATTAGCATCTATTTCTGCCCAATGTCTCCCTTTAGTAGCCTATTCATATGCACAAGCAAATTTTAATATTTCGTGTTGCAATGTACATATTTATCAAATAATGAATTCATACTCTTAGATCTCCCTGTAGTTGTCATACTAGCTAAAAAATGATATCTAACATAAGTGGGCATCCACGCATTTCTGATACTATACAGTTGCTGCAGCTATGAGTGATCATGCAAGCCATAAGTACTAATCATATCAGCCCATGCCTTTTCAAATTCATCTGATGTCTCGCTTTTGTAAATGCAATTGGATCAAGTCTTGGGAAAAGTTGTATTGTTATGGATCACAATACCCATCTTTTCATTAAATTTTTTATTTAAGTGTCATATGCAAAAAATATGGTAGGTTTAAGGGAATACATCTCTTACAGCTGCTGAGATAGTAGCATCTTGGTTAATCACTATTACTTTAGGAGTTACACCTCCCATCATATCAAGCCATGCTTTGAATAACTATTTAAAATCAGCTATTATCTCGCCAAAAAACAGTTCTGTCTCAAGTAATATTGATTATTTATGATGGTTAACGCCAACAAAGGGTCCAAATTACATAACATATTCATTTGTCTTATACATAGTGTCAAAGCATACAACATCACCAAATGCCCCATAATCAATTTTGGCTGCACCATCAACCAAAAAAATGATATCAGATATCCTTTTCCATCCGCTTGTAGTTTGAAACTAAATTGAGGATCGGCTTTTGATTGACTTTAAAAGTATTGTAATAAGGCATCTACACCCCCCCCCCCCCCAAAACTTGGATTGATGTCGTCTTCTGTTAAGCATTTCTAAGGTCTAACTGTGAAAACCCCAAATTCTTCAATTCACTTGCCTTACAAGTCATAAAGTCTAATGCCTTCGCTACACCAACCCCAAATTGATTAAATCCTTCAGCAATATCTACTTGACAATCCGGCACATTCCTACGTGATCGTAAACAATGGGATTTATTAGGTGATTCTAAACCATGGCTATATTCAGGTACAAATCTTGTAACAACCCACTTATCACAACTACCACGTTTAGAAACTCCAAGCAATGTCATGCAATTACATCTGGTGAGACATCTTTCTTTATACTTTTACTTATTTTTCTCTATGTGGAAGCTTCATGTGAACGATTTGAGCCAGCCAGCGAGCAATCTACTTTTGCAGGTGTGGCCTTCCTTAATTCCTCTTTAAAGCATTTAAAAATCCGATCACGTACGTCTCCATTGGCCAACTTTCTTGCATAGCTCTTTCTAATACTAACCCACATAGTTTTGCATAACATTGTAGAACTAGTGAGCATCTTCCTCACTATCAAATTATTGGCCAATCTTTGGGGTTAGATCGATAGGGACTTTGGGCAAAAATTCGTGTATTCCTATCAATGATTTTTGTACATCATTGCCCCGTGCATCCATATTATCAACTTATGTACAACCTATTTTGACACCCCATCCATTTTAATCACGGGAACTTGCCCCATCCTTGTCATTTATGTTCACAACATCTACAAGTAAATCCACTGACCTAAAACAACTTCTATTAAAATAGATAATAATACCGCCCTTGAGTATATATGTTATTCACTACAAAACATGATACACAGAGTAAAAATTCAGATTTTTTGCCATTTAGTTTGTAGAGTTCAAATTGTTATACTAATCATAAATCCATCTGCAATTGAAAAATATAATAATAAAATCAATGGATAGGAATTAAATAAAAGAAGAATTTTTTAATTCAAATAAATTAAATCTAGTAGACATTTAATCAAATAGTTGTTGTGCAGTTCACATTTTCCCGATCGACAAAAGCTTGAACAACTATCTCACTTGAAGTAATAACAAAAAGGATATGGGGTTATTGTGAATCTAATGCAACTTTTAGAAAAAAAAACAACCATAGTGACAAAAATGAATAAGTGAAACGAATATGATTTACTTCAAAAACTTCTCCTTTGTTATAGTAGCAGGTTTGATAGCTCCTATGCGATTGTGGATGGGACTTGGAGGAATCGACTGGTTTTCAAAGTTTGCTCCGGGTCAAGGGATTTGGGGGTAGCAGACCTAAAAATTCATATGGGAGATGCGGGAGCTGGTGCAGATTGGAGGAGAGGCGAGGTTGTTGTGTCTTGAATGAAGAATTGGCATCGATTTCCTTATTTACGTTAGGATTTTACTACGTTTGGGACATAGAGTTGACAATGGGATATGGAATCTGGATTTCGAACATGGAAATTATTTGTTTGGGATATTGATTACCAATTAGGATTTTATTACGTTTGGGACATAGAGTTGACAATGGGACATAGAGTCTAGGTTTTTGGACATGGGGAATAATTTGAAGCATGGTTTAAAATAACGAGCAGTTAGATTTTTTAGCTTTGGATTTTAAATTTTTAATCTACATTTAGGTTAAATTAATGAAATTTAGACTAAAAAAATTAATAAAATTAATGAGATTTATACTAAAAATAAATTATTGACATTTAGACTAAAAAAATTTAATATAAAGTTTCAGTTAACGAAACATACACTAAAAAAAACTTTTAATGAAATTAGTGAAATTTACACTAAAAATAAATTAATGAAATTTAGACTAAAAAATAATTTAATATTCAGTTTATTAATTTGCTTGCTGATGTTCGATTATTTTATATCTCGAAAAATTATGAAATTTTCAAAAAAATTCCATGTCTAGTTTTGGGTTTTGGGTTCAATAAAAATTATGGAATTTTAGTGAAAAAATTTAAAGAGGCAAGAAGACAACAACCAGTTTTGGGTTTTTTGACGCTGTTATTTTGAAATTTTCGATGATGGGAGGTTAGAAGCAGTCACATCGCACCCCCTCTGTACTACGAGTTGCCTGTTTCTGGGAGATGAAGTCAAATGGCGTACTCTCACTCCCTCCCTCACTCGCAGCGCCCATAAACGGCTTGGATGACGCTCGTCGCATCGCACGGTAAAAAAGTGCCTACACTGGATCATTTCCCATATATATTATAAGGAGGTAGAACAAATGTTTGAGAAGATTTTTCCCATGTTTCAAAGAATGTTTACGTACTTTTAATGTGTAACTTATAATGACTCATGATGACACTGTTGAGGTATTATTCGCTATAAACCATCACTGTCCTTGCAGCTTTACTCCTTTGTGCTTCCCGCCCATATACATAAAAGGTACCTCAACAAGTTTGTACAAAGAACAACTTTTACTTTTTATAAAGTCCCATCTCAACAGCAATATCCCTTTCCTTTTTCTATTCTCTCTTTGAGGTCTACGTCTCAAAGAAAAAAAAAATTCTCTTCCCACTTTAAAAGATATTGGGAAATCTTCATAACAAGAAAGAATTTCCCTTTCGATCTCGTCTAAAAGAGGAAAATCAGTCTTTTCTATTATATCTTGTTAAAACTTGGAAAGAAAATCTACTTTTTTGGTCTGTGCTTATGCCCCCACTAATAAAGCGAAAATGAAATAAAAGGAAAATTGTGGTCATTAAGTCAATAGCTTAATTCAAGGCAGATAGTCTATCTAACATGTTTATCAGTAAGTCAAAAGTCAACATTCAACATGTTACCTTACCACAAAAAGATAAATAAATTATCTTTGATTATATCTACCCTTACTAATAAAAGTTTCATCCTCAAAATTTACAACATCTAGCTAACTCCCGGCTACTATACTATCATGGTGGATTCATCTGATGGAATGCAGCCGAGACCTTCCTATCATATTCTTCTCTCAAGATCTTCTAGTACTGCTTGCCCTCCAATCGTCGACTTCTAGGTTGCTATCATGTAGGATCCAATCGCTTACTCATCTCGTCAGACCTGCCTTCTGTCTGATTACACTTGTTGAATTGTCTGGTCCTGTGCTAGATATTCTCTAATTGGTTGTACCAACCTAGCATCATCCTGTCTAAGCTATCCCAAATTAGACCGATTCCCAACTACAACTTGCACCAATTTCTACACCTTAGTCTGGACGCTTGACAATAGCGCTATCCGCAATTTCAACTGAGTCCCTCACTATAGCTGCTCTAGTCTGTTGCTAGACACCATCTAATATCCAAGGAAGAATAATCTCTAATAAAGATTATGTATATGCTCTGATCATACATAATCTATTACCCTATTCAACTTTGGAAAACTTAACTATGTTTAAGACACCTAAATTTTTCCCATTCCCATCTTCTTTGTGCATTAATCTAGCATTATATTCATCTTTTTCTAAGCATGACTTGCTCCAAATAACATTTATCACAATTCACAACCTAGACCCAGGATAACATCCCATTCTGCTACGCTAGCCCTAAGCGTGATTCCCCCAAAATTTGCCATGCTTTAGATAAAATACAATACATAAAACAACTGTTAAATACACAAATAAATGAGAAATGAAAGGAAAGGAAAGATCATTTCACTCCTCAATCCTTGGATACCTTTAAGCCTAACCCATGCATCACAAATCAAGTGTCCATCATAGTCTATAATATATAAAATATATAAAGGGGTGAGTTCACACAAACTAGAAGTGTACTTCAAATCTCAACATGTACAAATATTATAGATCAGATCGCCAACCATCTCAATGTGAACAACAATGCATATAATATCATCTAGTATAGAGGTAAAAACCCAAATGAAAGACAATTTATTTATCTTTTTATGATGAAGTGGCGCATTGAATATTGACCTTTGACATGTTAATCATCTGACATATTGAATCGATTTGTTAGCTTGGATCAAACCGTTAACTTGTTAACCATGATTTTTGGTGGTGGAACCCACAACCAAGTGAATAAACATGAACTTAAAAAGTAAGATTTCTTTTCCTGGTTTGATAACATATATCAGGAAAGAAATTTTCTTTCCTTCCCATTTTAAAGATTCTCCGATGGGGGAAGAGATCTCTTTTCTTTTGCTTTGAGACGTAGACCGTAGACCCTCAGAGAGAGAGAGAGAGAACAAAAAAGGGAAGAGATGTTATAGTTCGTGTGAGACTCTACAAAAAGTAAAAAAAGACTTGTTTTCTTCATATTCATCATTCCAGGTAAGTAAGATTTATTTTCTTGGTTTGAATCAATCCTTGATACTAATTGAGTATGTTAATTTAAATAAGGGAATTGATAGATGATTAGTACATAGAATAAAGATTTTATTTCCTTGTTGTGTATAAAATATATATGAATATTCTATTCATATTTGGGTGGGACTACTGTACACATAGGGATATGAGTCCCACCTATGGCAAATGCAATAATGGCAATTTCATTAACAATTATGAAGCCCATTGAAATGGTCAACCAAAGTTATATACATTTATATATGCTTGGGACGCTGGATATAAGATGGAAATTTCCAGATAAAGACAGAGATCTTGAATCATGGATTTAGCTTTTAGTTGGGTAATAAGATGCTAGAAAAATCCACTCATCCAAATGGGTGGAACACTAAGAAAATCTCACCCTTTAATGCATGAAGACCACACTGAAAAATCCAATGTTAGCTAAAGGTTTTCCTTCCTCCTTGTCTTTGGCGCAAATAGGCTAGCTATTGGCAGGCCAACACCCCAGCTACCTGATAAGCCCAGAAAACTAAGCCCAGCCCAGGGGGCGATATAACAAGTTAAAGGCAGTGTCAGAAGGGCAGACCAAGACTAGCGAGCTAGCACAAACAAGCCAACGTGACAGCGATTCACTAGTCCAGCAAGATATATGGATAACCATATTTGGGGATTTGAGATCTGGACCCCCTGATATTTGATTTGAATGATTTAGTAATCAATTTTAATGATTTTAGATATTTTGGACTCATTAAATAGGCCAAATCTTTCAAAATAATGTCATATCATGAAGTATTAATGGATAACTATGTAAGGATAAGGTGTTACTGTCCTAGTGTGATGTTGTGGCCCACTAAACTTGTGTGGTGATGATTTGATATGTAAGAACCCCATACAACTATCAAATGATCAGACGATCAATTGAGATAGATCAATTGACCAGACGAGATGATTAGGTGATCAGATGATTAGGACTATCTTAGGTTTAGGTCGTGTCAAAGAGGTTCTTGACATTCGAAGTATTGCAAAAGATACCCAAGCTCTTTCTAGGACAACAGCATATTTTTGCCATTCCTCGCATCGAATAAGGAGCTGGTTTCTATAAGCAACTTTTTAAGGAAATTGTCAAGCATACTCATTCACAATCGAACTAGGGTAAAAGAGATAAGAGCTTTACAGCTGAATCTTGGCATAAGCTTATAATGAATAAAAATTCACTTGATTCGTTACTCTCAGGTTTTCACATTTATTATAGGTGCGATGTGCATATCATTAGTAATATTTACATGCGTTAGTACCTCTTTTCTTCTTTTTGCAACACTTCCGCTATTGTTGTCCTTGGTACTTCATCATGTTCCTTTTGTTCAAATAAACAAAAATTAGACGAAGATTTCCCTGTTTCTCTCTATATTTCTCTACTAATTATTGAAGAATTTAAAATAACTTTAGTAGTTAATCTTTCAAGTACAAAACTAAATCAATATTCCAAAAACATTTATTCCAGGCTTGCTCAAATACCTTTTTTAAGTTTCATAGTGTTACCCATATGATTGTCAACCCAATTTTATATATTTGCTTTATTCTTTCATATAACTAATAGGGTCACTGATGACCCCTGGGAGCAAAAATACCACTTTTAGCATATATCTTTGCAATAATGATGACAGAAAATAAAATGCATGTGCTTCTAATGTCACAACTTAAGCCTAATCAATTTCCGGTAACCCGTAACTAGTGCAACATTACTCCAGAGACCCCTCCGGGTACATGAGAGAATGAAATTTAATGGTGAAATCCATGTCATTGCATTTCAGGTACTGCAGCTGACATCTCTGTCCAGTTGACATCATTTCTAGAATCAACACATGCTTCTATTGCATAGGAATTTCAACTCGAATATGGTTTTACTTCAGTTTATTGCAGTTTGATAGTGGGCAAAAGCATCCGGTGAATAATCCAATAAAAAGATTAAAACAAAAGTCCAATTTGATAAACCCAATGTTGCAAATCTGCTAAAGAAATAAGAATATACTGAAATTAAGCACTTGATTTCTATAATATGGGCCAATTCTTCACACTCTCTCCACAAAAATACAAATCAAGAATTCTTGTTAGATCTCCTATGATCAGCCCAAGGGATGGAAGTTCTTGTAAGCACCTTGAATTATGTTTTACATTTTCCTAACCTACCATTCTAATCTACAGAGTAGTCAAGATTAAAAGAAAGAAATCAAAATTTGGTATAAGCTTGACTTTGTTATGTAAGTTGAGCTATTCACCTAGTATATGTGGGTGTTCCTCCCAAAATCTTGGCTCAATTATGTCAGTGTGACCTATGACAACCTTCTCCACGTACCTTTTGACAGGATCGCCATTATTAGTGTACTTAACAATTTGTTCCACCTGAAAAGTATACACATGAGATTGAGCAACAGCAACTAATTTAATGGATCCAGTGCACTAAACATAACTAAAATAAAAAGATTACAGAGATTGATCTTGGGTATCTCAGGTATGTTACCACCGTAGCTGTCATTTGCCAGCCAACAATTCTCAAATTTTGGAAATTCCAGTGAAAGCATAAAATCATGGTAACTCCATGGATAATTAAAATAATTGATCAATGGGCCCACATATTAAAATTGGAAATCCGAACTATTGGACAGCATTGAAGAGAAGGGTGCAATCAAACTGATTGGTACCATGAGTATAGAAAACACTCAATGGGCAAGAAACTGACCTTATCCCTGTAAACACAAGACCCCTTCCGGCACATGGCTGGTAATGTATTGTAATTGACACCAAACTGTTGGAAAAGTAATTCATTTTTCTCTTGAGTTTGAGTTCCCTGGAATTCAGAAACTATACAAATTAGGAAAACTTCTGAGCAATTTGGGTCCATCTTTTGAAAACTAGAAAGGCAAAACATTTACAACCGACAGCCTTTGAGAAATCAACATTACTATTTTGCCCATGCTATTGCCATCACATGCGAATGAATAGATGATATATGACCTATTAAGCTTAAGCCTAATGCATGCATAAAGGGTCAAGCTGAAGTGATTGGATGAAAGGGATGAGCCATAGTTGTGCATTGTTATCAAACACAATTTGCGTGCCCACAAAGCCAGTCCCCACAAAGCATGCCAACCGCAATACAACACAGAGATAATTTAGAACCACTTATCTGCAAGCATTAGGGTTCATAGCACTGTGAAGTTCGACAAACATGAACTACCATAGAATGGGAATTTCAGAAGAGGGAACAAGGAAGAAGCAAGGAGTATCTAACTAAACACCTCTATGTACAAACAACAATCATGCCCCATTATGCACCTTAGACAAGCTTATCCAGTAAGGAATTTGCAACTCCCAGATAAACTTGATAAGGGTTATCATAGAATTAATAGCAGATAACATGCTGGCATCAACATGTGCATTTCTGACTTCACAATTGCAGCAGCCTGAGTGGCTAGAACATAGCAATCTGAGGCCATAAACAAGCCAAGCTGGATAATTAGCTAGCTTCAGCTTGGCTTTGGAAGTTTGAGCTTCGTCTCAAATTTCAGAATCATCTAACAAACAAAATGATATTATATAGCAAAAGGGGAATTCAAACAACGAAAGCAGAAAAGTAGCAAAGGGTAAATAACTGAAATAGGAACATAAGAGAATTTTCCCTAGCATACGACAGCAAAAATCTCTACACAGATTCTTTTATAGTTGGCCTCTAGTGACCCTAATAGCTAGTAGGTTGAGCTAGTGAACTGAACCCATGGGCTTAATGGGCCTGCTCGAGCTTTAAGTTCTTTTGGGATGTCATTGCATCAGAAGCCCAAGGGGCACCTTATCCAGGTTGGTTAGGCTTGGTATGGACTTGGAAAGTAGCTGAGCTGAAGCTTGGCTTGTGTTTGAATGTGTAAGTCGATACAGGTTCAAGCAGAGGTGCAATGCACACAAGCTAGGTATTTATGTATTGCATGTGCACGCACACTGTGTATGTGGATGTGAATGGTGTGTAATATATAACATACAAATGTACATCGATACGATATATGTATGTAAAGTGTACACAAGCCAAGCTAGATTAAGTATTGGCTCAATAGAGCTCGAACTAGCAATCCATCCATCCAATCCATGCCCTAGCTAGGAAGCACATATGAATTCAACTCAACCAAAACTAACCACATCTTGGGTAAGCTTGTTCACAACCTATTGTATATGCATGACACTTCAAAAATAGGGAGCAAAGAAAACTGAATACATAATTTGAGCATATACCTGCAACCTTATGATGCTATATATGCAATGAAATCGCCAAGGACATTCTAAAGCTCAATGATGTGAAATTGGGACATACAACAGAATTTTTAAAATTAAAGAAAATGAAATTAGAAGTAACAACTGGTGCAAATAATTGAAGCCTAAGCAATCATAGGAAATCATTGCTTCACTAACATTGTGCATATTTCAATTGGCCAAACACAAATAAATAAAGATAATCGTAACAACTCTACATAAAGAGGTGTCTTGGTGAATGTTATTTGCAGATAATATAGTTTTGATGCATGAAACAAGAGAAGGCAAAAACTTAAAGCTAGATAAATGGATAGATGCTTCAGAATCTAAGGCTTTTAAAATAAAATGAAACCAAATATATGGAAAATGACTTTTATAATAATAATAATATAAAAGTAAATGATGAGCTCCTTAATTTGCAAATATGGTATTACCACAAAATGACCATTATAGGTAGTTGGGATCAACAATTCAAAAAGGCAGAGAAAATGATAAGGGCATTACATATAGAATTCAACGTAGGTAGAATAGATGGCATTGTGTTTCTAAATTTTTGCGTAGATTTTACACACACACACACACACACACACACACACACACAAAGGGTAATGATTCAATAATCCCGCTCCTTGCACCCTTTTACATGAGCACAATGATTCAATACACCCCAGTGCAAAGAAAGTCCATGCACCCTTTTACACGTGCACACAGGGTAATGATTCAAGACACCCGCTCCATGCACCCCTTCACACGCACATGCACACCCACCCACTCACATGCCCACACATCTGCCCAATGGACACACACCCACACCCAAACCCATGCCTGCCTGCCTGCCTACACATGATCACATGCACATGCGCAAACAAACATACACATAGGGTAATGATTAAATACACCAAGAGATGCCATGCACCATTTTCATTTTAGCCCAAAATGATGTTTTGATTAGATTCAAGCCAACCAAAAAATTAGTTCATATATGTTTGCTTATGATATAAAAAATTATCTTTGAATAGAGACATGTGCCAAAAAATTAAAATCATTTGAAGTGAATATGTAACCGTTAAAATTATTCAATAGCTAAAAGGATTCACAAGTATGTAATTTGATATATGCACCTTCAAAATCTTCTTTTCCTTTAAATAAATGATTTTATAAAATTTACTACATTTTAATACTTACATAAATTCGTCTAAGAGATTTTCATTTTTCATCCATAACTTTATGCCTTTTCAAAAGGTATGGATCACATGAATTTCCAATCAAAATGATTGCAAGTATTCTAGCTAAATGAACGATCGTAGATATGATGGCTGGATTGGATCTCAGCCAATCCTCAAAGTAAGCACAAAATGAAAAGGGTGCATGAAGTTACTTCAGTCGTCTGGGTATATTGAATCATTTACCTATATCAGTGTAGCCGAAATAAGGATGTTAAGGTGGATGAATGAAAAAACACGAAAATATATAATTAAAAATTAAATAAATGAACTAAAAGTAGAATCAATAGATAAAGTAGAATCAAGTAGATTTAGGTGGTTCAATCATGTGAAACGGAAACTAGAATTGGCAGTATTTAGGACAAATGAATTTAAAAAGAAAAAAAAATTAAGAGAACTAAAGAAAGGGCAACAAGAAAATAGTTCGAGGCCATTAGGAAAATTTTGAAGATGCTTGGGCTTATGGAGAGCATAACTCAAGATCAATAAGAATGGTGCAATGCTTTTAAATGATGATGATGATGATGATGAGTAACACCTTTAAATGTTCTTGTGCTTCTGTTTTGCTTTTACCAGACTTAACCAGCATCCAGAAACAAGTATTGTATTGATTATTGATGTGACCTACAGGATAAAGAACCAAAACATCAAGGTCAGTCGATCAACTATCAATGCATGCTTCAGATGATAATAATGTTTCATCAGGCATATTCACAACGTTTATGAGCAAGTTATATGTCTGCAGACTCTGCAGCCACTTTCCACACAGAGAGGTCCACACTTCATTAATCCAAAACACTGACCTTATTTCATCCACCACTGACGAAATATACAAGTTGCCTTTAAACTGATATGATTAAGAGGGGGGGAACACTAATTGTCCATGTTCAAGAAGAAAGAAAGAAAGATGGTTTATTTAGCTAATGATTTCTTAAGAGAAATTCATGAAGGAGTGGTCCTTGAGATCAGGCCTGGATAAATGGGCTCACTGGGGCAGAAACATAACTAGGGAAAACTAGATTCAAAGAAGATCGTATTCCAGCATTTTTTATTTATACAAAGGGCAGTGGTTGACACAAATGTGTAGTCCTAACCTACTTGTCAGATAAAGGTTGTGGCCATTACGTAGACCTAGTTCTAATAGCCAAAATGATGGACAATACTCACAATCAACTTGCCTCCATGCTAGATAATCTCTTAGTATTTTAGTGGATGGATAGCAGATTGCTCGACCATCAAAACAAGGAGGATCCTTCAATACTTTTTCTGGGAAAAACTCTGTCCACTTCATGGCATATAGCGATGAGAACGAAGTGGCTATGACATGCGATATTTTGCTGAAATTTTGATATAAGGAGCAAATCAGCGTTGAGTCAAGTGGGTTGATTATCAGGAAGAGAAAATACAGAAAGTAAACCTTTTTAAATGAACAATATATAATTTTGAATTGATCTTGTCATACTATTGGTGCATTGGGAGAAATACCTGGAACGCCTTTCATACCATTCGGTCGTCTTCTTCAAGACAAAGCTGAATTTTTTTTAAAAAAAAAAGATAAGATGCTTTGCAATCAATCCACACTACAGCAAAGAAAAAATGGGAATAAAAGAAACGGTATTAGAATACTTCGGCAATCCAACCATCAATCTAGACCAACCATTTTATCATGTACTTCAGAAGCTTAAAGACTTACTTTGATAAATAAATAAATAAAAAAGAAAACTCCCATCAGACAAGTAGTAGATTGAATGAAATCTCAAGATCATTTCTGGTAAAGTAGATGACATCAACAACCACCTATTCCTAGGTTTCCTATGATGATCAAGAATCATTCTTACTGAGGACAAAGTTGTCCCACTGGCTTCCAATCTTCTGTTTGCAAGGCAGCCTGAGGGATTGAGCTCAACGAAATGGCTGATTAAGAAAGATGACAAGAGATGGCTACCCTTGCAGGTAGAAGATATACGAAAGCAATTAGAAATGAAACTCTAATTCCAATTTACCACTATAACAACTCCAACTCCAGCCAATGTGTAGTAATGGGCGCTTTGGGCTCACCACATCTCACTCGCATGCAGAGCTCGCACAATTTTGCCCCTTTGGGCCAACTTTCTAGCCTAAAATGTGTCTCGTAATGACTTGCCACAGTTTACTCTCGAATCCTTGATATCAATTCATATTAGTTTTGAACTCGACCCTCTTACCAACCAAACTACTAGCTTATTTGGTGAGAAAGCTGGTTTTGAAACCAATATGACTTGGGATCAGGGATTCGATTGTAAATTATTGCAAGTCATTGTGAGGCGCCTTTTGGGCAGAGATTGGGCCCGAAGGGATAAAAGTGTGCAAGCTATGCATATCAATGAGATTTGTTGGACCCAAAGTGGACAATACTTCACATTGGTTATAGTGGGGTGTTACAACTGCTATTCCTAGGAGTGCAAATTCCCATGCGGATAAGTTAGCAAAAGATGTAAAATGTGATTAGAAAAGAATGGGCTATCAATGAGTGTTAAGCAGCCTCCCACTAAGCATAGTTGCTTGTAGAGTGTCAGTGATTTTCCTATCCGTATAAGTATCCATCTCGATAAGATGTCAAGAACCATAGAAAAGCATAAGCTTGCCTGTCTCCCAATGCAATAGCCTCTTCACTTTCCCAAGTCAGCAGTTAGAAAAGAAGCATCTTAAATGATGCACCCCTAGATTTTTGACAAGAATAAAGCATCCATATGCCTAGAGATGTGTAAGAGTCAAACATAGTCCAAGCCCTTAGTATTGTTGCATTCAAGAGATACCAGCAGCTAGACCATTGCATTCAATTTTAGACAAATGTTCAAGTCCATAACTCAAAAATCCAGCAGCATAGTACCTGTATTCATCACTAATGCCATATGCAAAGACTATGTCTGCAAACTTCTGCAACACACTAACAGCACAAGCATTCATTAAATTCAGTCCTTGCACATCATTGGGCTTCTCAAACTTGTGTTCTTCGGTAAACCTGGCATAAATAAAAGGAAAGCAAATCTTGCACTGGGCACAGAAAATCAAAGCAGAAAAAGGTGGCAAGTGAGCTACAACCATATTGATATGTTTCATGGCTGTTGAATGAAACATCATTTCCACTGGGAAAAAGAAATCAATTTCAGAGGCTCGATTGGCTTAACATCCCGTTTGCAAACCACAAGTAGGTAAAACAGCTTTCTTTTCTCTCATGTATCTTCATTAACAAATATTTTGATTTCCTCACTCATACAAGGTTAAAGAAGATCAAGGAGAAAGAAAACCATGATTGTTTTTCCTCTCGGCTTGGTATTCTCATTTGCTTAGTGGAAATTAGAGTAGAAAACCATTATTGTTTTTCCTCTTGGCTTGGTATTCTCATTTGCTCAGAGGAAATTAGAGTTTGACTAATTTTAAAGCCTCTAATGAAGAGCATCTCAGTGCACCATCCAGACAGAAACAAAAGCAAAAGTTAAATAGATGTAACTACCTACGAAAATGGCATCCATCAATCCTAACAACAATCCATGTGAAAGGCATGAGCTTTTCGTTTACTTCAAATGACTTCACATACTCATATTTACTATTTGCCATCTCCAACAGAAATTAAAATACACCTCTTCACATCTGTAATGCATCAAACCAGTCAACAGAAAGATGAGGGAAAAACAAGTCAGAAAAACAAATATTGAAGTAAAGAAACCTATATTTTGTTTTTGATCAAATGAAAATTTTGCAGGGACTCTCAATTTGGTTGGGTTGGAAGACATACAAAACATAGGATGAGAGCTAGGGAGCTATACTAGAGTAACTCGTGTCTTGAACTAGTGGCTAGGTGCCTATCCATGTTAAGGCATATCATATGAGTGAGAATACTACTAGTTTCAAACCATACATCAGGATTTTTACCATCAATTATGAGCCCCAATATAGGAAAAGGTAGATGTGGAACTTTTGCCATACATTTTACATAAAACCTACCTTACATATCCATCCAATTCAATAAATAACTGACATAGATTGGATTAAGGTTTTCTTTTGTCTATTTTTCTTCTATAAACAGGGTGCACTGTATTATGTTTGATAAAGTTGATGATTTGAGCAAGATTTTTCTGTTTGCTCTCTCATTCTATCTTATCTTCCCTACATTTTTCCCTCTCATCCTTTTCATACCTTGAGAGAATCCTTCCCATTTCTTTTAATTTCTCCCCCATCCCGTGCTAAATCAAAGTTCCTGGAAGAAATGAATGGAAGCTACAAGAATTCACAATCAACACCTGAAATGGTACAAAAAAGAAAAAAATCCTTCCCCTTAAAAGATCTACCTTGGATGGGAAAAATTTTAAAAAGGTTCCAACTCGGTCACAAACAGAAGCAGAGGGACATTGACAGAAAGCCTAAAACAAACAGGAAAGAGGTGAAAACGAAACCTTGTCCGCTGCCATGCTCTCTCTGTCTCTCATGAAGTTCAGCCCCTTTTCTGAGTTTTTATTTTATACTATGGCCTAGTCAGGTCACCGATACTCAGGCACCCGGATCCCAGAAATCACGTGGACTACAATTCAGCTTTAGCCAACTGGGCTGCTGACACTGAATCTAAGTCCCACCCACTGTATCGAAACATGGAGTTCCGTGCAAAATTATCTAGAATATCGAAAGAGGTTTCTGGGTAATGATGCATTATTTTCAATTACCAAAGTATGCATTTTATTTTCTATACTTGATTGTTGCAAAGATATAAACTCATGGTGTTTCCCATGATGCAACTGTTCTTGTTATTTTAATGAATAAAGGGGAACAATTTCTCATTTTAATGAACATGTAGGTAGAATCTGTATTCCCTTTGACTCTAGGTGCTGAGTAGCATTGGCCACTAATCACTATCAATGCTATCAAAACAGGACCGGTAATTGAACTAGCTAGTAGGCTGGTTAGGTTCGAACCAGTTGGACTGTTTAATTGAACCGGTTTGAACTGTAACGTCATCATTATATAATTATGATGTCATAAAGATTTAATAATTTTAAATATATATAAATATTATAAAAATTTTAATAATATAATAATTATATTATGCATAAAACAATAATTCTAGAGCCTAAGACGACAAGGAATAAAGTATAACA
The DNA here is from genome assembly GCA_036873735.1 of Pouteria campechiana. NCBI lineage: Eukaryota > Viridiplantae > Streptophyta > Magnoliopsida > Ericales > Sapotaceae > Pouteria > Pouteria campechiana. Next base: position 3,701 of record JAYJMB010029170.1, on the reverse strand, counting down.
ACCAAAATAAAAAAGAATAAATTCATAATTATTACTCATGGATAGTTTAACTATACAAGTAAAAAATAATAATAACATAATTAAATAAATTGATATAAAATTTTGCAATACTCTATTGGTCTTCACTCATCGCAATTGACATCTATGCTCCTTTAACCTTTAAAACTACAACTATATTTAAAACAAAATGACAAATAACAACAAATCAATAATATCAAGATAATTTTGTTCACACATAAATATCGTTTTGAATATTAGATCATTAATCTATAAATGTAACCAAATGGTATATTAAAGCAATATTCAAAGAAGCAACATCATCAAATTTTAAAGTTTAAAATCATAAATCTTTAGAGTGGCATTTGTAAATATACTTTCTGGGTTTTACTCACCTTTTTTCATTGATATTAAAAGTAGACTTTTTTTCCTTTGAAAAATTATAACTGAACTGATATTATTGACATAAATTGATATTAAAAGTATATCTTTTTTAATTCATTTAAAAAATCAAAATTATTAAAACATCTTTATCTTCTTTCCCACCTAAAATCCTAACCATGTGTACTCCATGTTCACAGACTCCCGATTCCCAAACCCATCTCCATCGTCACCAAACAAATAACGTGATTGCATGAAAGTGATTCCAACATGCGTTGGCTGCCATTAAATGGTCTTACTGGTAGAAAGGGGCAATAGGCGGCCCATCCCACCATCATATCCGTCAATTGACCAACCAATTGATTAATCAAACAAACAGATATAACTGGGCATCGATGAAGACTAGACATGAAAGTTGATCAAATTCTTCAATCTAGCAAGTAGTGAACAGTAGAATTGTTGGGCTTGCAACCATAAGAGTCTATCCTAAGGTTATAGAGGCGATGGATAAGTGGGCGCACTGTTTACGCAAGCCATCCGACTTTGTATTAGCAAGATTTTAGGAAACAGGGGTTTCCGAAAACCAGCAGCTGGGGCCACCAATAGGTAATTAATCTTTTAATTAGAGATTCAAACTTGAAGGAGATCTAATGCAAATCTAGCCAACTAAACACAGTCGATTTCAACCTCTTGAATTGACGACAACAGGCGATGGAATAAAAAACACATGCTGATTGCTAACATTAAAAACCATAGGTTTAAAAACAGGGAAAATAGATTAAAATCTGCAAAAAAAAAAAAAAAAAGAAAAGAAAAAAACTCACCGCTGCTCACCGGAGCTGAAGAAGACGCCGCTGTAGTCGATGTGGAGATGCCGAAGCTGGAAGGGGGAGACGTCGAAGCTGGAAGGGACGTCGCTATCGTTGATGGCCACCGCTTTTGTCGATTGCAACGGCTAGAAAGTGCTTCCCCTGTTCGTTGAGGCGAGATGAGTGACAGGGAGGGAGGGGGAGGGGGTTTCTGAGTTTTGGCGACCTGGTGTGCCGCCGCCGTCGATGGCCGGCGTTCAGCTGTTCTAGAAACTTACGACCGGAGATGGAGAGGGAGAGGGCAGTCGGCGCAGGAAGGGAATGGACGATGGGTTCGACGCGCAGGGCAGTCGCGTTTGCGATTTACGGCAGAGAGAGGCATCTTTCCGTTTTTGGTTTTTTTTTTCTTGTTTTTTCGTTTCTTGTAATTTTAAGACTAGCCGGTCGGACCGGTCGCACGGTTCAACCGGTTCCGTAGACCGAAGCGGCCTTAATCGAAACCGGCCAGTTCGGTCCTTTTTAATAGCGCTGGTCACTATGCATCTGTTCCAATTCTTTGAACAATTTTCCTGTAAAAAATTTAAATCGTTGTTCTTCTCAAAAGTCAAGTCCATAAATCTTTAGAACATCACATTGTCAATTTGAAATAATAACTATGAGCTACTTAGGAACTTAGGAACGGCTATGGTTTTTCTATGGTAAACCGTCCAATTTTATAGCCGACAATATGAAATTTTATACGGTTGACTTGTTAAGATGAGTACTGACCAATGCTACAATTTGTAAGCAAATAAACGTAGCTATAGCATTTAAAAACGACAATGCCTCTGCTCTTGCTCCTGCGGATCACAATAAAAATCTTCCATATATGACTGTTTGTTGAGTGTCATAAACAACATAGACATTTACTCAATTTATTCTACATCTATGGATATTTACCCATCAATCATTTGAATTGAACTGAATCACACAAACCATTGCAATAAACATTCAAAAGCTGCTTAGAGCTCATCTTTACTTCTAAAAGCATGTTGCCCCGTCAACTTTAATTTGTTCCAATCCACTTTTTTTATGGATTGGAATAAAAAATACTAAAGAACGGAGGCCGAAACAAAATTCCAAAATAGTATCTCACTTTTTAACAAATATACAGGTTGCCTAAGGCGTCAGATTTGGGCAAGGTATTTTTTGTGGGTTGCGTATCAGAAAATTGCAGATGGAGAAAGTGACAAAAATAGTTGTGGGCAATAAAAATAAAAAACCTAATTTGAAAACATGCCTACACTTTTATTCATAATCTACATATTTTATCCACAATCATAGTTTTACCAATATTTCTAAAAATACTTATGTTTTACCAAAATATTTTTAAAAATGACAAAACACCCTCATGAAGTTGCATATTTTAAAAATTATGCAAGCCATTTATTTATTTGAAAGATGATGGTTTTAGTATTTTAAAAACATTTTGATAAAATATGCGTTTTATAAATATTTCAAAAGTAAAGAAATGCGAATAACCATACATTTTAACTCAACGTCCAATGACATGAGAAGTGCACATTAATAAAGCTGAAGATGGAATTCACATCGGTCTTCCTATGGAAGGGTTGTTGAGACCTGTCTAGTTAGAACGGGAACAAGAGAACAGGCGCACAAGCGTCTATAAATTCTACATTTCAACTGCCAATGAGTAATGTACAACTTTGTCAACTTCAAAGCCACAAAAAGAGAGCAAGAAAGCATGTGTTCATGGATTGGAGCTTCGGGGAGAGCAAGAAAGCATGTGTTCATGGATTGGAGCTTCGGGGCATAGAGGCAAAGAACCCACACACTATGTATTAACTTTCATTTAGAAGACAAGTTAAAAGAATTTCGATTTAAAAATGGCAGGGGCCGCGCGAACGCGTACCCCCTCTATCACAAATTATGACGTGCACTCTCCCACTTGGGGAGATGCTAAGGCAGTACCCCTCCGAAGTGCAATGGAGGTCACTTCCCTAGGCCATGAGCCTCAATGATCACCCATTGACCCCGTCCAGGTAAGTATGAATCATAGCTCCCACTCCTTTCTATTTTGTGTCCAACTCTTCCTTGCGTCCCTCTCACTTCAGTCGATGTGGGACAACGAACATAAAATGTCTCGACTCACACGTGAAAGCTTGCCCATCTTATGAAAACCGTGAGAATACTCTTAAAGTAGGCCTATAAACCAGTTTAAAAACCCATTAATAAAGATATAAGAAAATGATCACATCAAAACCAATTTCATTTCTCATTTCAAAATAGGGGTTTTTAAAATTTAGTTTATTAATTATGTTTGATACAATGTGATTAGCTAAGATTCAAAAAATAATAATATCATTTGGAGACTTAAAGTGGACTTAAACGATGCTCATGACAGTTTAGCAGTTAGAATCTTGAAATTCCAAAAAGGCCCTTCTCATTTGTCAGGATGACAGCCTACGAGGCGGGGGAAGTCAACTCGCAGAGAAGTTGGCGCATATATATATA
>JAYJMB010029159.1:0-37168 GCA_036873735.1 Pouteria campechiana | reverse complement strand
TCACTCCCCCTATTAAGGTCCCTATCTGACTTAAGCGTCGGAGTGCCCGCGCCGGGACCACCCCCGGCGCCCTCTGATGTTTTCTCTATCTTGCAGGATTCTAGGCGGGATCTTCTTGAGAGCCAGATCAGCATTACGTTTAGGGACAACCCAAACAGTAGGAGAAATGGAGAAGTTAATTAAATTCCTAAATGGGAATTTAAAGTGTGATTGAATAGTTTGTTTTTGTGTTTTGTTTGTGTATGAATGGTTGAATGGTAAGGTTGAATGAATAATATATTTGTGTATATAGATTGGTAAAAATAGGTTAAAGAATGGTATGTTTAAAAAGTGATTTATTTCAGATTAAGTTAAAACATCAACAAATTTCATAACATGTTGACATTTTCAATAGAATGTGTTTGTAAACCTCAATGGATTTGAATCAAGTGTTGTTGAACTTATACTAATTACCAAATAGAGATAAATCAGGTGAAGTTGAAACTTGACAGATTTAAATTTGTGAAGTTGGAAGCTTGACTGATTTAAATCTAGTGAAGTTGAACTTTAGCAAATTACTCGTCAAGAACAAATCAAATGATATTAAACCTCGATGGATTTCTTGTGAAGGAAATGCATCAATGAATTTCTAAAAAATGTAGATGGTTTTTGTCCATTATAGACAATTATGTAGCTCTACTTCTCATGCCTTTTTGACATGTTCTTTAACCTCTTTTAAGAAAAAATTTTCTGATAGTTACTGTGCTATAAAGTGCGACATTGTTTGAAAAAAAATAAATTTTGTGTGAGTGAATAAAAAGAGAATAAAAAAGGCTTAGACATATAGTAAACTAAAAATTGCTAATCTTTTTTTTTCCAGATGATCCTGATCAAGTTGGATGCTATGAAGTTTATTGAAGCCCAGAGTCACTTGCAGTGTTGAATTGGTTGTAAGCTGAGTTTGTTATTCCTTCACTGTATTCATTGTACCTTGGTTTGGATTGTAAACTAAGAGATAGTTTGAATCATTACAAAGTGTGCAAGTAATTCAACTATATAATTCAATAGGAACTATACATCCAAAGGATAGAGAATTTGTACCACTTGTAATTTTGGGATTAAGTTGAATAATAGAACCTAAATTAGGAAATTTCACATGGAGAGTGGAGTAGGTAGGATTTACCAAATAACTATAATTTCCATGTTTTCAATTTTGTCTGTGTAAGTTGATATTCTAATATAAATGAAATGCATCTTTTAATTTTGATTGAACAAGCCATAGTACAAGATCAACACCTATTATCTATCATTGTCCAGAGATAGGCTCAGAAAAAATTAATAAATGAAATATGGGTTCAATGGGCCTTACATAATATAGATTCTCAAATTCAATAATTTCTTAGTTTAAATTCTATAAGGCACCCTAAAGATAAACTAATGTTATCATTCATTTTGCAAGCTTTTCCTTCTTTTTCATCAATATTTAAATAGAATGGCCTACTAAGCTTGAATATTGTATAAGTTGATATAGTTTTACTTCTCTCATTATTGCAACTTGATTACAATTAGAGAGAATTCTAGAGCTTACAAAATAAAAGAAAAACAAACAAAACCCATTTCTTCCTTAATATATCACTAGACTTAGCAATATGTCATTCACTTATATTATCTATTTAATTATAATATTACAAATCCTCCACTAGTTTCAATATCCCATAATAATTTGTATAATTTTGCAATCTTCTATTTATAAATAACAACTATAACCCCCTTTGCCGCCCTTAGAACACCACCTTTGCTAGAAATTCTATGACCTCTAGAATCCAATGTTCTCAATGAAATTAAAATTTTCCTTACATCCAATGTATGTCTAACATTAATAAACATTGGATAAAACTTAACAAACAAGCAAACTTGTGTTGTTCCATTCTTGATAATCCTACTCTTCGCCTTTTTTATCATTTTCATATACTGCCATAGTATTATTACTATATAGTAAATTTGTCATTGCTATAGATACATAAAATGAATAATTGGAAGGATCATTTTATCTTCTAATGTCATAAGCATACCATTACTTTTAATATACATATCTTTGGCAACTATAGCTTTGAATGATTTGCTTTTATTTATTTCTCTTTCTTTTGACTCTCTTTAACTTAAAATGGCTTATTTTACTACATTCTAATACTTAGAGTTACTTCTTAACTTGGATTAACTCGCATATCTTGAGAAACCATTTTTCCTCTCATCTAACTTCCCTTTATTATGAAGTTCACTTATTATAGTAAAATTATTTCCCTCACTTAAAATCTCATCATTATTGCTTCTTGGTTGGGTTTCATTCATCAACTAAAGAACCAATGACCTTAGCAAGCTTGAGAAAGTTTTTCCTAGATAATGATTTCATTACTAAATGATTAAATAATGTGAGTAATAAAGCTAATTATAATTATTCCTTATCTGACTTGATTTTTATATTCAAAGTTGTCTACTTCTTCAGTATTCTATTAAACTCATCCCAATTATAAATATAAGGATTATAGTAGTTTAAGCTCCCTTAGCACTTCACTCTCCAAGGAACTCCCAAACTTGGATTCCACTAATGACATGTGAAATCGTACCTTGTTTTTCAAAACATGTGGAATAACACCTTCCTTGGTTTTCCCATGAGCTTACTAGAAACTTTACACCACCTATTTTTATCGAGCTTATTAGGAACTCTTTATACTACTCTACTATAAGGACCCCCTTCCTTGTAGTAGAAAAAAGAATAAAAAATAAATTTATAGTGCATCAAACTTCTCTTATGTCAGATTTGACGTAGCTTTAAACTCATTGAATGTTGGAGTGCCTTAGAGTGAATGCACTTGGAGACTTGATCAAGTTTTTGTGATTAATTCATGTGTAGCACTTAGAACCCTCAAGAATTATTTTCTTCTTTAATTAGACTTCTATTTATAAGTTTTTGGAGGGGCTTTTGAACATTTAGAAGAGAACCATTGAAAACTAACCATTAAAACACCACATAAACTTTCGACCGTTACAACAACAGACCTCTGTCAACATATCCTCTCTTCTGTTAGAAAACTTTGTGAATGATTATGGACCTAAAGAGCTCTATTGGTCTCCTCTGTCTATGGAATATGACCATTACATAGATCTTGACAGACCTCTGTGGACATCGTGACTCAAAACATCCCATTAATCAACAAGTGCAACAGACCTTTGTTGCCTTGGGCTCTCCTTTGTGGCTCTCCTATGTTGGTCCAAAGCTTGAGAACATTGTTCTAGTTGCTATGACAAACCTCTATACCCTACTCATCTCCTTTATGGGTCTTTTTTATCACTCTAAAACTTAGAAAATTTTCACTAGCTTTAGTTCAAGTCATATATAAGTTTTATTATCATTAAAACTATATACCTAAACTCAATACTCCCCCTTTTAGATGATGATAAAGCTTAATGAATTGTGATAATGATAATAAAAATACATGTTAATGAACTAAGTAAGATCTACCTATTTATTTTATTCAATCAGCCTTTGGGAATTTGTTTCATTTCTTCTCATATGCTAAGATAGCCCAAATTTTCAACTTAATTGCATATTTCACAAAAACAAAATTGAATTTTAAAAGTTCAATTCTCACCTTTTTATATCATTTTCCCTTAAATTGGAAATAATTCATAACATTCTCCCCCTTTTTGTCATAATAAAAAAATGTCTAGGGGGTGAGGGATATAGAATTTTAACTGTTGAAATGTGTTTGTAAACTTTTTACTTCCCCTTTTTAAGATCAATATGGGAGTTGAGTGCTAAGTTGCAAAAGTTAAGTACTCACCCTAAGATGCATAATTTAAAACTTTATTTTTCATTTTCAAAACAAAGTCATCTAGCTTATATAATTTTTATATGGTCCAAGCATTAAATGATTAACCTTATAGCTCTTCTTGCATAACCATAGGCGAGATAGTTCTCTTATGAGAGATAAAATTATGAAGGTTAAAAGTAAAAACATGAAATGCTAGGCTTGAAGGTTAGAAATAAAATACCTTGCATACCTAGTTTTCATCTCCCTTGAGTAAGATTATGTTTCTTTGCTCATCTAGGGTCGAGTAGCTATTTATATGGCTTTAATTTGAAGGTGGTTACACAATAATATATTTCTTCTTCTTCTTTCTTCTTTTTCATTATCTTTTTCTTCTTTAGATTTATACTATTCTACTAAATTTACATTTCTCTTTTTTTTCCTTCAACAATTTTCTAATTTTTCTAGAGAGCACTTTCATAAACTCTTCATTCGCCTCTTCCCCCTCACTATATGATTCCGCACTTCCCCAACCATAAACTATCTTCTTCTTATTTCTTTCAATCCAAACTCAATGGATCATTAGTGATCCCATGAGTTTTACTACAAAGATCTTATTCAAGTTTTGCCCTTTTCAATTTCTATGACCCTAATAACTCCTTTAGTACCAATTATTGAGTCTAAGTTTAATGGTAATTGTTGGTTTTTCAAGATCACGAAGAACTCATACATTATGCCTGGTTTTCCCTTAAGCTTACTAGGAGCTCTACATCACCTGGTTTTATTGAGCTTATGAAGAACTCTTTACACCATTCTACTGCAAGGATCCCCTTTCCTGTAGTAAAAAACCAAAATATCCTAAATAAGAAAATGTACAATGTAATGCCTCATACTAGACAGCGATGTACATAGATTAAGCTTAAATATAAATAATAAATAATAAATAATAAACTTATAGTGCCTCACACTCCTTTTATATTGGATTTGATGTAGCTTAAACTCATTGAATGTTGGTATGCCTTGGAATGAATGCACTTGGAGACTTGATTTAGGTTTCATATGATTGATTTATTTGTAGCACTTAGAACACTTTGTTGAGTCTAACCCCTTACTTGGCTTGATTTTGATGATGAAAGTGATGTTATTGCTAAGTTTTGAAGATGACAAAATACACGAGTGAGAAATTTTGGTACTAACAGTTAATTACCTAGTGTTTTAGAACTAAAATGATGAAATCAAGTAAACACATGAAATGTTCAAGAAATCAATGTATACATATCTCAAATTAAGTTTCAAAGGAAGAAAATAATGTAAATGCGGAAGAAAATTAAGTTTTGAAATTTCAGAGAATAGTTTAGAAGCTTTAAACTAGTTCTGAAGTCAAGTTCAACAATTTAGAAGTTACCTCAAAGGATTTAGAGAAGTCTAAAATCAAATATGAAGAATTCAGAGGATAATTCAAAAGTTTCAAGTATTTTAAAATGAAATCGAAAATGTTTCAAAGAAATCTTCGGAGACAACTTCAAAAGTTTCAAGTCGGTTCTGAAATGTGACAAAGGTCTGAAAACATTTTAGAGGCATGTTAGGAGGAAGGATTTCAAACTTCAGAGTTCTATGAATCACTCCGAAGTCAAGTTCAGATCAAAAAATAACTTTTAGAAGATCCTTTAGAAGTAAGAATGGAACTCTAGAAGTGTTAACCTGGACCTATTATAATACTTAGGGTATATGGCAAAGCAAGAATCCAAGAGATATGGGGAAAACAAATGAAATGTGAAAGTGAAGAAAATAGAATACAGTGAAAGCACACAAACACATAGACAATAAGAACACAAGGATTATAGTGTCTTGGGTGCCCTTAACACCTACTCCAATCTCTAAGATTTTCCCAATCTTGGGTTCCACTAAATTGTGTGGAATTACACCTCCCTTAGTATCCCAAGCTTACCAAGAACTCTACACAATCTAGTTTTCCTCTAAGCTAACTAGCAATTCTTATAATGTTGGTTTTCCTTGGAGCTTATTAACAAATTCATACAAACTAGTTTCCAGAGCTTACTAGTAACTCTCTTTGGTTTTCAGAGCTAACTAGAAATTCAACACTATAAAATAAGTGTACAATAAACTATCTCTAATTAGACCTAATGCATAAAATTTTAAGATCTAATAAAGATAAATATTAAATCACATTATAGTGCTTTAGTTCTCCTCTAAATGGTATTGATGAAGCTTTGAACACTCTAAACATTAAAGCATCTTGGAGAGATTGCATAAACTAGAATCTTGAGTTCTTAAGTTTGAATCATATTGATGCACTCAAGAGTCTATTACTTCTTCATTAAAACTTTTATTTATAAGTTCTAAAACTATTCTAGCTGTTGCAACCATTTTTGGTATGTTTTAGACCATTTTGGATTGTATGCTTAATATTTAAACACAATCTGCCATTTTAAGCATGCTTTAGAGTCTCTAAGGTTAAACTTTAGAGCCTCTGAAGGTTAGGTTTATGTCAGTTGTCATTGCCACGTATAACTTCAAAACTTCTAAAGTAAGTTATCCCCCTCTGAAGAATCCTTGAAGGTCTTCTAAAGTAAGTTCTCCCCCTTTGAAGAATCTTTGAAGGTTTGACATTCCCAACCACCCTCAACGGCTATATTTCTAGAACATTTGAAGCCAACTTCAAAAGTTTTGAAGTTCCTTTGAATGCTATTCTTCCCAACTAGTATTTCTTCACCTCTGAAGCTCCAATCTCTTATCTCAAGCAACTCCTAAGAACCTCTTAAGCTTCTGTCTTCTCTTCCAAAGCAACTCTAAAGTTGATCTAAAGCTGGACTTCCTTCCGAACATACTCTAAAGCTTGAGGCTTCTTCTAAACATACTCTAAAGCTTCTTCTGCATCTTCTAAGGATTCTTCCTTCCCTTATGAATTTAGAGTTTTCCCTCGAAAACCTACATATGCCATTTCCAAAGTTCTAAAACTCCTAAAGCCTTCAAAACATCCTTCTAAACTTGTTTATGTCACATCTAAAGCTTCTTCTAAATCCAAAAATTCTAGCAACATGTTAGTAGATAAGTTCTATTAATCATCAAAACTAGACCCTTAGACTCAATAAGAAGTCTAAAAGACTAACCGTTACTGGTAGTTGAGTTTGTCAGCCTTCAAAGAAAACTTTAGAGGAAGCAACTCGACCTTTAGAGTTCTGAAGTGGTTGTTAAAATGTGGTTCCATCTTCAAACATCCTTCAGGGGATGGAATTTTCAAAGCCAAATATCTAAAATTTAATGCATAATAGTAACTAACAACCTCAGTTGACCTTTAGAGTTACAAAAATAATTTTCAGAGTTCTAAAATGCTTGTTGGTGACTTTTTGTTGATTAAACTATAAGTCACCAAAAAAAAGTTAGAAAATTACAAGAAAAGTAAACAACAACTATATTATCTTCTAAGGAATATAAATAGAAGATCAAATCATTAAAGGAAGTTATTAAGAAATAAAAAAAAGCATTTACAAGCATTCAAAGTTTTCTTCCAAGTTTCAACTCTTTTTGCACTGAAATCTGAACCAAGATTTAAAGCTATATCTTCATCGAATTTTTAGGAGGCTAAAATTAGTGTTCTTTACTGATCAATCATTTTTTATTTGTGTACATATCTATCTAAGTAAGAGGCACTTCACCTATACAAATTACTTTCTATTTCATTGTTTCTACAACCAAGGGTTGTGTAATATTATTGCTTGGATTCAATGAGTAAGGGAAACTTGCTGTTAATTATAAGAGTTTATTGGTGAGCTCAGGGAAAACCAACTTATGTTTATTTGGAGATTATTAGTGAAACCTAAGATGGTAGAGGAAATTATCTTAGAGAAATGGAGCCCGACTTGGGTCGAACCATTATAAAAATCTATTGTGTAAGTGCGTTGTATATTTTCATTGAGCATCTTCAAGCATAATTGTTTTATTTGGCCAAAAGTTTCTATAGCTCAATTCATACCTCCCCCCTACCTCTTAAGCTACCTTCTGTTAGAGACCTTAGCATCCAATAATTGGTATCTGAGTAGGCTTCACTTGTTATCCTTAATTACTAGAGTTCTTAACTTGTAAAGTGATCCAAAATGGCCAGCTATTTTCATAGCACTTCTGCAAAGGGATAGTTTACATCCAAACCACCATTCTTTGATGGATCCAATTATGGGAATTAGAAGATAAAGATACAAAATTTCATGATAGCCATAGATTACCAATTGCGACTCACAATAAAAAATGGAAAGGTTATTCTCAATACTGAAGATAAATATCCTGCTAAGGAATTTTGGTAGTAGGAAGTGATACTAAAGCAAAGAATATCCTCTACTGCACTCTTTCCATTGCTAAATTTGAAAAGATTTCCTCTTATGATTCTGCAAGGAAATGTAGGACAAATTATTACAAGTTACATATGAAGGTACTAACCAAGTAAAGAAACAAAGATTAACCTTCTGGTGTAGGAATATGAGTTCTTTATTATGAAGGAGTCAGAAACCATTTTTAAAATGTTTAAAAGATCTTAGAAGATTGCAAATGGGATGAAGAACCTAGGAAACATTATGAAAAACCAAATCTTGTGAAGAAAATTCTTAAATCTCTACTAAGGCATTGGATGCCCAAAGTAACTACCATTTAGGAAGCCCAAGACCTAGATAAGATGATAATGAAAGAACTCATGGATTCCCTTATGACCCATGAAGTCTTGATGAAGAAGGTTCTAAAGGAACCAAAAGGCAAAAGAGCAATAGCTTTGAGAGCTAACTCAGACAATGAGAAGTCACAAGAAGAACCATCTTCTAGTGGAGAAGAAGATGAAAACATTGACATGCTCACTAAAAGATTCAACACAATGTTATAGATTTGGAAGCAATTCTAATAATCATAAGAACAAAGATAAGAAGAAGCAAACTCCTATCTACGACAACTGCAGTAAGCTAAGGCACATGTAATATGACTGCCCTAACCTAGATAAGAGGTAAGGAGAGAAGAAGAAGGGGTACAACTCTTACTTTGATAAGAAAAATAATTGCAACACAACAACCAAAATAGGAAAAGCAGAAGTTTGAGAAAAAGAAAAAGGGAATGGTTGCTTGGGAGATTTTGGAACACAAGGCTCAAATTAGAACTCTAACTCCAAAAGGGAGAAACTAGGAAAATCTTTATATAGGCATCAACTTCATAGCCATACATGAAGATGAGGTAAATCCTGAATTTTAATCTCCTAACCTTGAAGAATTACTTGATGAGTTAACTTCAAGGCATTTAAATCTAAGCACAAGGAGACCAAAAAGGAGCTAGATAGAATGACCAATGAATGCTCCAAGTTAAAAGAAGAGAATTTCAAGCTCAAGATTAGCCAAAGTGCCTATAGAGAACTTGATCATATTAAGGAAGAAAATAATGCCCTAAGAAAGACCTTAACATCCACCTTAATGAAAATGAATGAAGAAAGGTATAAAGAATCAGAAGAAAAAGGTTTAAAATTCTGGAAGAAAACAAGTGTTAATGCTCCACCTTTCCAATCACTCATGCTTATCAATATTTTGATGATTAACAAAATCATGATGAAATTTACATGAAAGATATCAAGGCTCACAAAATATCAAAGTGCAGAAAAGAGAGTAAAGGACCACAACCGAAGAGCGCAGCTGCTCGCATGATTCACCTACACCAGAACCATCCATGCATATTGTCTATGATGTTCAAATAAGACATGAAATCCCTAAACATCTGTAGTGAATAGTATGCCACCTATGGATAGCGCTTATGATCCTGCAACCAAGTCAAAGGTGCCACCACTTACCACCTACCACCTGAATGGCACCTTAATGAGGAAACTGCCTGGCAAGCCTATGTTGTAACTTATGCATACCGCCTAAACCGTAGCCAATACCTCAGTTGCCTACAATATTGCTTGTTAATGGATAGAAACAGGGGTTTGTAAGAAAGACAAGGTTCCAACTGCAACCAGTATCCTAGCCACTTGCCATATCACCTATCGACTGCCACTGATTATTGCAATCTGCCTGCCGACTCCAATTTGTTAAGTCTAACACCTTTACTAAGCTTGATTTTGATAATGAGTGATATTAAACAACTTAGTTTTGATGATGAGCAAACAATGAGTAAAAATTTAAGCTACTAACTGATTACTTTCCAAGTGTTGCAGCATTAAGTATGAAAACAAATTAAGAAAAATAATTGTAAAGGTGTTACATTAACCCTTTGAAATATGGAAATGTATACTAAATTAAAATGACATTTAGAGGTTATTAAGAAGTTGCCCAGAAGCATAACAAGCCATGGAGATACATTGCTCAGAAACTAACCAAAAGAAGAATCATAACGTCACACAAAAGCAAGGTAGAAACACTTCCTCAGAAGATATTCAAAATAATGTCAAAAGTTCTATCATGCCCAATAGAAGCAAACCAAGCAAACCAGAAGTAAGCCTGGTTACATAGCACCTTAACATAAAACAACTCTAAAATAAGAACCAAATCAAGAAGCAAAAGCCTAAGGTTCATAGGCAAATTAGAAGCTTAACAGAAGCCTCTCATATTCAAGTAGAAGCAATATAGAAAATCTTTTTGCAATCAAACAATTAATCAAAAAACAATCAAGAACAATGCAGAAGATGATCCGCAATCTGAAGCCAATCAAAAATTTCTCAAAATTGTGTCAAAAATTCAAAAGCAATCAAGGACACCATTAGAAGCAGATTCATTACAAGTCATGGTGTTTAGAATTGCTCAGAAGCACAACAGAAGCTTAGGTGAGAAACTCAGAAGAAGAGGCTCAGAAGTTTCTCAGAACTTCTGACTCGCAACTTGCTACCTAAATTCAAAGTCACAAAACTTCTAAGTTTAGTAGAATAGAAGTTCTGTTGAACTTATCTATCACATAGAAGCTGCACAAAACTTCTAAGTCACTGCCTGCTTACCTCAATTCAAGCACACAGAACTTCTGCACTTAGTTGCACAGAAGTTCTGTTGGAGCTTCGTTCCATGCAGAAGCAAGTCAGAAGCTTGTTAGAGGCAATTAGAAGTATACTAGAGGCTTACTAACAATTTGTTAGATCCAAATAGATGAATTGCAGAAACTAGTTACTGCAATCAAAATCTAAAGAAGTATAATGTAGAAGTTGAAACTCTATCAGAAGAAGTTTCTGAACATAAAAACTTACCAGAAGTAATCAGAAGTAAATGAATATGTATCGCAGAAGGATCATCAAAAACACAAAAGTAATGCAAAAATTGATTCCTATAAACAAAAGATAATTCACCTACACCAGAAACCAAACTAAAGTTGTTGAAGTTCTACAATCAACAAATTTCACTTACAAAGAAGTATCTATTAACATTCTTCTTGTGTTCAGAAGAACACAGAAAATGCTAAACTTAAAAATCAGAAGCAATCAGAAATAAAGTCAACATAGAAGCTATGCATAACAAGCAAGGCATTACTTAAAAGAAGCATAATGCCAAATAGAAGCAATGTAGAACAAATGCAACAATACAACACAACACTATCAATGTAGAAATGGTAACACATTGAACACAAAAGCATTGTCAAAAGAATAACAAAGCTAATTAGTTCAGAAGTTAGAACAACAATCATAATTATAATGCACCAATATGAAACAAATTAGAAATTATTTTTGAGCATTTAGAACAATTACAGAAGTTCATCAGAAGCAAGTATCCAGAAGCAAAAATGCTTTCAAACTTCAAAGGTAATGTAGAAGACCCACAAAATTTTCTTAGAAGGAAAAATCTACCTGTTGTGAATACGGCCAAAACCACACTTATGACGGAACTTCTATAAAATGGACACAAAAGTTCTAGTTAATAGAGAATCAAAGAACAGAAGTTCTAAGCCCCTTACTAAGAATTTCTATACTCTGACAAAAACAAAGTTGCCACCAAACTCTGCCTGACAAGTTTGAAAATGGTGCTAAACATGTTTGCAACAACTATATTTCAAAGCCTATTTAAACCAGAGTTAAGGCAACGCAAAAACACACAAAAAACGAGCAAGAAAGCAAGCATTATCAAGAGAGAGTTCATTAAAAACTATTTGAGAAGAGCATTCACAGCATTCCAACATTCAACTTCATCTACTACGTCCCTGCCAAAAGCAATTACATTTC
The DNA here is from genome assembly GCA_036873735.1 of Pouteria campechiana. NCBI lineage: Eukaryota > Viridiplantae > Streptophyta > Magnoliopsida > Ericales > Sapotaceae > Pouteria > Pouteria campechiana. The sequence continues at coordinate 25,201 of JAYJMB010029159.1, read as the reverse complement.
TCTACATCAGATCTATATTGACTTTGATAAGGAGTTTGAATCTGATCTCATTGCATATTTTATTTGTTTATTGAACTTTATCTTCAATAGATTTCTGCCTAAGTAAGGTGCAATTCTCTTTACTACTAAGTTTTTTGGTTAGCTTGAAAATCAAACCTATGAAAGTTTCTAGTCAGCTTGGAAAACCAGGAAGTTTGTTGGTCAGCTTCAACATGTAAAAGTTTCTAGTGAGCTTGAAAAACTAATAAGTTGTTGATGAGCTTTAAACACTAACTTGTGCAAGTTGTTGGCAAGCTTTGAAAACCACCAAGTGTTAGTGGAACCTGAGTTTAGCAAGAGAAGCTAACTTAGAGAAGTGGAGTAGTTGCTAAGTTAAAGACTGAACCATTATAAAAATCATTATCTGTTTGTGTTGTGATCTTTCCTCTTTCATTTTAAGCACATTTAGTTGAATTTGGTCAAAGTTTTTAGAAGCTCAATTCACCCTCCCTCTTGAACTACCATTCAATTAGGGACCAATACAACTGTTAAAAAATTTGAACATTATAAAGCATTTAATACACCCCAACCACTTCCAAACCACATATCATATGTATTATGTGCAATTGGTTTTATTTGCTTACTCTTTACTCTTTATTGCACATCATTTAATAAATCATTTAACCAGAGGGAAGTTAGATCAACCATAGTTAAGCAAAAAAGTTTTATAAACTCAATTCACCTCTCCACTCTTAGGTTAATCTGTGCTAAAGTAACAAACAACGAGGATCCAAATAGAATTTGATTTGGGTACCTAAGTGTAACACCCCTCCTCCCTGGAGCGTCACTAGTGGTAAATTTATAGGAAATTTTAGAGTCCTGATTTACCACCATTGTCTTGTATACAACATGCTAAATCATAATAATTATATAACAAATACCCTCAAATATGAAAATATAATATGGCCACCACTAGGCTCTACCATTTTCTGCACAAATTATATAACGGCCACCTCCATAATACACATTACCACAGCACCTACAAACCAAGATCGGGGTACATTATATCGTAGCTATCAACTAAATGACAGCTATATATACCTATACCATAAAATGACATGATGTACAACTAAATAATGGTACATATATAATAAATATCCAAAATCCATTCAATAATATACATTATCATATATCATGAAAAGGAGTAAAGCTTCTAATGGTGTCATATCCTAGCTCCATCATGAGACCGAACACCCTATTGGCCTCTGTCGTTTAGCTTGTTAGCTAAAAAAAATTTAAATAAAAGTGTGAGTCTAGGCAAAACTCAGTAAGCAGGTAAGTGAAAAAATATGACTATAAATAATGTAATAAATAACGGCAAATAGAGTAGTAAAAAAAGATGCAAATATGCAAAACATGTCATCCCTTATGCAAGATGTCACATTCAATCAGTGGTTAGGTTCATTAAGATTCTAACATTAACATTTCATTACTTATTTCATACACATACTCATAATGATATTATATACATAGTTAACCGATTAATATTAGCTCGAATATCGATATGTCATACTGCCCTTTTTATCTGCCAATCAATATTATGCGGCCACCCCCTATACCACCCACACACTCCTCCTAGGAAGGCACACCAATGAAAACACTACCCTATCACTCTTCAGTGCGTTAAGTCCATCTCGGCACTCCTAGCTAGAAGCCTGCAAGGCCCACATAGCCACACTGCTATATCCAGTGGCAGCCCACCCTTATCCACTTACAATTTTACTAGTTCTCCATATACATGCCTACTCAAGCTACTCAGGAAAATCATAGCAATCAAGCCATCCAGGCCAATAGCAACGCCTGGCTGCGCCGATTGCCCACACAACCATCCATTGGCTAACCAGGCTGGCCAACTAGGCTACTCCTTGCCACATAGTGGACATGGGTTGACCTTATGGCCATCATAAAATACATACACCAGGCTTCACACCAACTAGGCACCAAAACCAAAATTTACTGGCATTCTCGGGGGCGTAAAATACACATACATAATTTTTAAAATAAAATTCTTATTTCCTAGTTTATAAATATCTTATTTTCCTAAAATATTTTAGATTCCCAATGATATTAAAAATATTTGATCCAAATATCAAGTCAAAATAATGTAAATTGAGAAATTTAAAATTAAAATATTAAAAAATGTTAGACAAAATTCTACATCTCTTTTGCCCCTCAAACATTTTTTGTCAATTCATCATAATATATTGAAATTTGTATAATAATTTTAGCTTAAAATAAGTCAAAATGAGAACACTAAAAATAAAAAAAAAGTTTTAAAAGGGTGGGGCACTATCAACATCTCATTTTCAGGGTATATAATGTTTAATTTTTTTTGAGGGGTCAAACGGTGGAATTTGTTCATGAAATTTGGTATGATAGTATTTAGTTATATATATATATATATATCTTTTAACCAAATATTTTTAATTTTGAAAACTAAGATCAATAAATTAGTTTTTAATCAACCTCAAGTGGGGTACTTAGTAAGGCATTCTATTAGTGCACTATTCATCCAAATTCCATCTAATTTTTCCTTTTGTTTAAAATGCAATTTAATTCATGCTAATATAATATATTAATTATGGTTGCATGGGGCAGATAATGCATGCTTAAATTGTAATCATTCAAAGAAATCAAGTTGAACTTAAAACAACTTTAAAACCACTACCTTCTTGCCTTAATTAATTGAGCAATTTGCATAGCTCTTACACTCCAATTTAAACCCTTAAATGATGCTTTAATCTCTTTCGAAATTTATAACCTACTCAGTGAAAAAAATTACATTAAACTTCATTAAAGAAAAACATTAATGTGGAACTTGTTGTACACTTCATTGCTAATTCCTAACTGATTTTAATCAATCATTAATCATGTATCAGATACTTTAATTACAACCCATATTATCTATTTACAGATTCTACAAACCCTAACTTGATCCTATCTTAATCAAACAAAAATAATTCAGCTATAATTTAATGAAATAATTATATACACATAATTAGGAGGCTGTTTTAGTTAACTTCTCACCTTTAATCTTGTGTTTCCTTGATGGGTCCCACCTACAGTTGCTGTCCTTTGGATTTTGGTTATTCTAATGCACTTGAATCAAGAGAATTCTTGATGGAGTAAGTTGCAAATCACACTTGAATTAACTTCCATATGATTTCCCTTATCAATGTAGACTAAATTCATCATTTGGGAGAGGTTGAAATGCATGGAGGTTGGGGAACAAAGGCTCCATATGTGAAATGGGAGAGAGGATGGCCAAGAGCTATCTTTTATTTGCAAAATGGTATGGTGCTCTAGCTGTTTATTTCACTATGTGTACATGCAATGTATTTGCTAATTTTTCCATCATCTTTATTTCATTTTTCAATATACTTGGACCATTCCCATTATAATTCACATGCCATCTATGATGTTCCACATGATTCTGATAATTTTTCTAATTAAATTGCAAATTTCTACTAGGTGTGTACACACATTTCTATACCTCATTTTTATTCAAAATTTCCAACTTATATCTATTTATTTAGCATATGTTAATGTAATTCGGTCCTCATTTTTTTATTAATGATAGTAATCCTCATGATTTCATGACTTTACATAATAATCTTTTCCAAAACTTTTATGTATTCACTTGTATTGCATACCAAATTATAAAAATTGAAACCCAACATACCTGAAAATTTTAGGGTCTTACATTCCACCCTCCTTACAAAAACTTTCCTCCTCGAAACTTAGATAATTAAATGAGGATACTTAGACTGCATTATATCTTCAAGCTCCCATGTAGCCTCGTCTTTCGAGTGATGACTCTACTGTACTTTAACTAAGGAAATGATTTTATTTCTCAACTGTTTCTCCTTTCTATCCAGGATACGGATTGGTTGCTTAGTATACTGAAGATTCTCGATTAATTATACCCCTTTTGGAGCTAAAATATGAGAAGGATCCGGTTCATACTTCCATAGTGATGACACATGGAACACATCATAGATCCCACTCAATGAAGGTGGTAATGTAATGCGATAAGCCAACTTGCCAATCCATTGCAATATCTTATATGGCCCGACATATCTAGGGCTTAGCTTGCCTTTGGTGCTAAATCGCACCACACCTCTCCTAGGTGACACTTTAAGAAAGACTTGGTCTCCTACTTGAAACTCTAGGTGTATCTACATAACTCTTCTGGCAAGACTAGGCAACTTGGATTTTCTCCTTGATCAGGGATACTTTTTCAACTATATCTGCAATCATCTGTGGCCCTACAATAGTAGTCTTCCCCGCTTCTAACCAGTATAGGGGTGATTGGTACTTACGCCCATATAATGCCTCAAAAGGAGCCATGCCAACGCTGGAGTGATAGCTATTATTGTAGGCAAACTCCACTAAAGTAAGATACTATCTCCAGGCTTTGCCCCATTCGAGGATGCAAGCTTTCAACATGTCCTCTATCTACTAGCTCACCCTCTCAGTCTACCCATCAGTTTGGGAGTGATATATATTATTGAAATCTAGATATGTACCCATAGCCTTATGCAAAGCTGTCCAAAACTTAGATGTAAACACTGACCCATGATCAAAAATGATAACCTTGGGCACACTATGTAGTCTCACTATCTCCTTATGGTAAATCCATGCATATTTCTGAGCATTTAGGTAGTACAAACTAGAATAAAGTGGGCTACCTTAGTCAACCTATCCACTATAACCCAGATACTATCATAATTGACTGCAGTCGAAAGACCTATAATAAAATTCATAGTGAAAACTGTCCACTTCCACTTTGGGATCTCAATTGGTTATAATAACCCACTAGGCCTATGATGTTTTGCCTTTACCCTTTGGCATACTAGAAACCTTGCCACATACTGAACCGCATCATTTTTCATGTCATGCCACCAATATTGTGACCTCAAGTCACAATACATTTTACTACTGCATAGGTGGATGATATAGGGTGCATAGCGTGCTTCCTCTAGCACTTTTTGTATCATAGTAGAACCTCTAGGCAATGCAAGCTAATTTTGATATCTGCAGATCCCATCAGCACCAATAATATGATCAGGTAGTCCAGCATTATGAGCTTTCTCTCTCAGTTTCTGAAATTCCTCATCCAATAAGGTGGGCTAAATAGATAAGTAACATAATTGTACCACTAGCCCTTTTATTCTAACATATGACTCCAAATGCCTCATCTCTTTAAATAGCTCATTTTTCTATGTTAGTAGATATTCCATACTACTACCAGACTTCCTACTCAAAGCATCTGCTAGAACATTTACCTTGCCTGTGATAATGCATATTTAAATTATAATCTTCTAGTAGCTCAAGCCATTGCCTCTATCCCATATTTAGCTTTTTCTGAGTAAAAATGTACTTGAAACTTTTATAATCTGTGGATATGTCACACTTTTTACTATAGAGATAATGTCTCCATATCTTTAAAGAAAATATGATAGTTGCCAATACTAGATCATGGGTGGGGTAGTTACGCTCATCAGGTTTCAGCTGGCATGATGTATAAGCAATAACTTTTTTATGCTGCATCAATACACATCTTAATCCATATTTAGATGTATCACTATATACTACAAATCCACCCAGTCCCATAGGGACTTTGAGAACTGGAGCTTCTACTAGAATCCTCTTTAATTCCTGGAATGCTACCTCACATTGATCATTCCATTTGAACTACACTCCCTTATGGGTCAACTATCTAAGAGTTACAATAATATTGGAGAATCTCTTATAAAAATGGCGGTAGTAACCTGCCAATCCCAGAAAACTATGAACTTCCATCACTATAGTTGGTCGGGGCCAATTTACCACAACTTCTATCTTATGTGGGTCCATAGAAATACCATCTCTTGATATGGTATGCCCTAAAAATGCTACAATATTCATCCAGAAGTTGCATTTCTTCACCTTGCCATATAGCTTTTCTTCTCTCAAATGCTGCAATGCCAGTCTCAAGTGATTTTCATGCTCCTCTTTTCGTTTAGAATAAATCAGGATGTCATCGATAAAGATGATCACAAAGTGATCTAAATATGGAGTGAACACCCTATTCATAACATCCATGAAGACTGTTGGAGCATTAGTCAACCCAAATGGCATTACTAAGAGCTCATAGTGTCCATACCGGATTCTGAATGTAGTCTTCAGCACATCTGTCTGCCTAACCCTATTTGATGATAGCCTGACTGAAGATCAATCTTTGAGAACACAGTAGCCCCTTGTAAATGATCAAGCATATCATCTATACGAGGCAATAGATTCTTATTATTGATCGTCACCTTGTTGAGCTCTCGGTAGTCAATACATAGGCATAAACTATCGTCCTTCTTCTTCATAAATAGGACAGGAGCACCCCAAGGTGATACATTAGGGTGGATGATCCCTTATCCATCAACTCTTGCAACTATAACTTCAATTCTTCTAGTTCCACTAGTGCCATTCTATATAGTGCTCTAGATACAGGCTCTGCCCTAGGCTAAAGGTCAATACTAAACTCGACTTCCCGCTCAAGAGGTAATATAAATAGCTCTCCTAGAAATACATTGGGAACGTCCCTCACAACTGAGATATCCTCCACTGATCCGTGCTCAAAGTGCACATTTACGGCAGAAATCAAATAAGCTTCATGCCCCTTTTGCACTAAACTGAGAGCTCTCATAGTAGAAATCAGTTCAGGAGCTTCTCTTATAGATGAACTTAGAAAAGTGACATCTATCTCATCAGGAGTTTTTAAGATCACCTGCTTGGTCTTGCAATCTATCTTGGCTTCATGCTTAGCCAGCCAATCCATCCTTAATAGAATATATAACCCTTCTATGTTTAATACTATCAAATCAGCATAGAAACATCGGCATTCAATTACCAAGGGAATATTATAACATTTCTTTAAGGCCATACTAACTGCCTTCAGCGGTGTGGAGACCTCTATTAATTGATACATGGGATATGTTGATAAGCCAACTTTATGAACAAATGCAACTAACACAAAATATTGGGAAGCACCCGGATTAAATAAGACATATGTCATATAGTTGCAAATGAGGAGATTACTTATAACCACACGATCCATTGCCTGTGCCTCTTGCACTATGGTAGCCTATACAATTGCTATAGTCTGGGGCCTCTACTTTGCAAACTGCCATCTTGGCAGTACATACGTCCCACGACCTTAGCCTCTCATCTGTGGGCCACCATGTTCAGGCTGGGGAGGTGCCCTAGAAGCAACACTCTCACTCTTCCCCTGAAAAGTGGGACAATGCAGTCTAATGTGGCTTAGCTCACCACATTGATAGTAAACAATCAGTCTCCTCTGCTTTGTTCACCATGGTTGGTTAGTTGTCTAGCTCTGCTCTCTAGCCTGAGTAGAGGTCTACCTAGTAGGCTTCCTTCCCTCTCTCTTCAAAGTAGGATAATGCGGCCGGATATGTCTAGGCTAGCCATAATGATGACATGTCCTCTCAGTGGTTACTCCATTGTTTGGCTCAGTACGGGGCTTCTTCTTCTGCCTTAAGTCACTTGCTCAGGCGCACTGCCTTTCTTGAAATTTTTGGTGCTTCTCTTCCTCTCTCTCAGCTATTCAGGCCCCTCAAAAATATCCTCATATCTTGTGAATATAAAGAGGGCCATATTTTGCCTGATACTCCATTGTAGACCCTCATAAAATTTTTGGGCTGCCTTTGCAGAGTCTACTGGGGTCCATGGTACAAATCGGGCCAAGGAGCAGAACTGATCATTATATTCTGCCACAGGTCTCCTCCCCTACACTAGTGTCATGAACTCAATCATCCGTTTCACTCTCTCACTAGTGGGTACATAAGGGCGGAAGAGCCTATCTCTAAACTTTCCCATGTCAAACCAGCTCTTGCAGCCGGCAAGGTCACACTCTTTGTCTTCCACCAATGTTCGACCTCACCCTCTAGCTGGTAGATAATATACAACACCTTGTGCTCCTCCAAATACTGCATATAGGTAAACACCTTCTCCATCCCTGAGATCTTGTCATCTAGTCACTCTGGCCTCTAAATACTAGAGGCTTCATATTGTGGAAGGCCTTCATGTTTTGCCCTAGACTTGAGTGATTCTGTGAAGTCTGGCCCACTTTCACTATCGATTCTGGCACACAAGTCAGCCTCCAAGTATGTCCAACAATGGGCATAGGCTCATCTGCGGTCTCCTCTAAGCCTTTATGAAGTCCCATACTGTTTAGGTGAGGCTGGCTACCATTACCATTACAACAACAAATTCTAGTTTGGCTCCTGGTACTGTAACGCCAGCCCCTACTGACTCTTGTATGGTCTCTGGCTGCTACCTCACCTTAAGCTCCAAAATAACCTGTTCTTCCATTTCATTAGAGGCTGGCCTTGAGCCCTGCCTCTAGCCAGTTGGCTCTACTCTCTCCAATCCTTTAATCACAACACCTATGTATCAGGATCGAGTAGTTCATCTTGGTGGATCCTCCTCCACCATGGGCGCTTTGCCCTTGTCCACTCACCTCTTAAGTACCATCATTGCATAATATCATCTTCGTAGGTCATATATCTATATAATATTGCATTTCTAAGTCATAGACTTGCCTAATCATAATTGTTTAAAAATCAATGGCTAAATGAAAGGTTCATGTTTATAGGCTAAGTCAACGATCCCCCATATTTCAAAAATATATTAATACAACCTAAGCATGTCATTACTTAATGATTTGATAGTCATACTTCACACTTATACCACCTTGTGTGCATCAAGCTTTGATACCACCTGTAATTGCCTTCCTCCCTGGAGTGTCACTAGTAGTAAATTTAGAGGAAATTCTGGCAGAGTTCCCCCTGATTTACCACCATTGTCCTGTATACAACATGCTTAATCATAATAATTACATAATAAATATCCTCAAATATGCAAATATAATATGGACGCCTTCAAACCCTACCATTTCTTACATAAAATATATAATTGTCACCTCCATAATACACATCACCACAGCACCCACAAACTAAGATCGGAGTATACTATACCCGAGCTGTCAAATCATATACACGCATACAATAAAATGACATGTTGTATAACTAAATAATGATATATGTCTAATACACATCCAAAATCTATTCAATAATATGCATCATCATACATCATGAAAGGGAGTAAAGCTTCTAATAGTGTCATAACCTAGCCTCGTCACGAGACCCAACACCCTATTAGGCTCCGTTCTACTGGGCAAAACTCAGTAAGAAGGTAAGCGAAAAAATATGACTTTAAATAGTGTAATAAACAACGATAAATAGAGAAGTAAACAATAATGTAAACATGCAAAACATGTCATTCCTTATGCAAGATGTCACAGTCAGTCAATGGTCAAATTCATTAAGATTTTAATTTTAACATTTCATTACTTATTTCATACACATACTGATAATGATATCGTATACCTAGTTAACAGATCAATATCTGCTCAAATATCGATACATCATACTGCCCTTTTTATCTGCCAATCCATATTATGCGACCACCTCCCATACCACCCACACACTCCTCAACCATCCACGCACTCCTCCTTAGGAGGCACACAAATCAAAATACTACCCTTTCACTCTTTAGTGCGTCAAGTCCATCCCGATGCTACCAAGATCGGAGTATACTGTACCCTAGCTGTCAAATTATATACACGCATACAATTAAATGACATGTTGTATAACTAAACAATGATATATGTCTAATACACATCCAAAATCTATTCAATAATATACATGATCACACATCATGAAAGGGAGTAAAGCTTCTAATAGTGTCACAACCTAGCCTCGTCACGAGACCCAACACCCTATTGGGCTCCGTCCTTTAGCCTATCAGCTAAAAAAATTTAAATAAAAGTATGAGTCTGGGCAAAACTCAGTAAGTAGGTAAGCAAAAAAATATGACTTTAAATAGTGTAATAAACGATGATAAATAGAGAAGTAAACAATGATGTAAACATGCAAAACATGTCATGCCTTATGCAACATGTCATAGTCAGTCAGTGGTTAGATTCATTAAGATTTTAATTTTAACATTTCATTACTTATTTCATACACATACTCATAATGATATCATATACATAGTTAACCGGTCAATATCGGATCAAATATCGATACATCATACTGCCCTTTTTATCTATCAATCCATATTATGCGACAACCTCCTATACTACCCACACTCCTTAATCATCCACGCACTCCTCCTTGGGAGGCAGACAAATCAAAATACTACCCTTTCACTCTTCAGCGCGTCAGGTCCATCCCGATGCTCCTGGGTAGAAGCCTGCTAGGCGCACACAACCACACTAATATATCCAGTGGCACCCTGCCCTCATTGCCTCACAAGAGTACCAATTCTTCATATACATGCCTACTCAAGCTACTCAGGCAAATCATAGTAATCAAGCCATCCAGACTAATAACAACGCCTAGTTACACTAGTTGCTCACATAACCGCCCACTAGCCAACCAGGCCACTCCTCGCCACATGGCGGACATAGGTTGGCCCTATGGCCATCATAAAATAATATATGAGCCACACTGGGCTCCATTCCAAACAAGCATTGAAAGTAAAATTTACTGGCACTCCTGGGGGTATAAAATACACATATATAATTTCTAAATTAAAATTCTTATTTCCTAGTTTATAAATATCTTATTATCCTAAAATGTTTTTTGTAGATTCCAAATAATATAAAAAATATATAATCTAAATATCAAGTCAAAATAATGTAAATCGAGCAACTTAAAATTAAAATATTCAAATATAAAAAATTTTATATGAAATTTTATATCTCTTTTGCCCCTCAAACTTTTTTCATCAATTCATCATAATATATTGAAATTTGTATAAAACTCTCAACTTAAAATAATTCAAAATGAGAAATAAAAAAAATTTAAAAGGGTGGGACGTTATCAACATCTCATTTTTAGGATATTTGATGTTCATATTTTTTGAGGGGTCAAATCGTGGAATGTGTGCATGAAATTTGGTATGCTAGTATTTAGTTATATATGTTTTAGCCAATTATTTTTAATTTTGAAAAATAACATCAATAAATTAGTTTTTAATCAACCTCAAGAGGGGTACTTAGTAAGGTGTTCTGTCTGCGTACTATTCATCCGAATTCCATCTAATTTTTCCTGTTGTTTTCAATGTAATTTAATTCATGCTAATATAATAAATTAATTATGATTGAATGTAGTAGATAATGTATGTTTAAAATCATGTAACTCATATATAAAAATTTTAGATTATAAGTTACCAAATTATAATCATTCAAAGAAATCAAATTGAACTTTAAAATAACTTTAAAACCACACCTGCTTACCTAAATTCATTGAACAATTTGCATAGCCCTTACATTCCAATTTACACCCTTAATGATGATTTAATCTCTTTTCAAATTTACAGCCTAATCAATGGGAAAAATTGCATTTAACTTTATTAGAAAAACATTACTGTGGAACTAGTTGTACACTTAATTGCTAATCTCAACTAATTTTAATCAGATTAATTATGTGTTGGATACTTCAATTACAAGCCATATCATCCATTTTTAGATTTTACAAACCACAACTTGATCCCATCTTAATCAAACAAAAAAAATTCAGCTATACTTTATTGAAATAATTAAATACACATAATTAGGAGGCTGTTTTAGTTAACTTCTCACCTTTAATCCTTTGTTTCCTTGATGGGTCCCACCTATAGCTGTTGTCCCTTGTATTTTGGTTACTCTAATGCACTTGAATCAAGAGAATTCTTTATGGAGTATGTTACAAATCACCATTGAATTAACTTCCATATGATTTCCCTCATCAATGTAGACTAAATTCATCATTTGGGAGAGGTTGAAATGCAGGGAGGTTGGAGAACAAAGGCTCCATACATGAAATGGGAGAGAGGATGGCCAAGAGCTATCTTTTATTTGTAGCATTGTATGGTGCTCTAGCTGTTTATTTCACTACGTGTAATGCAATGTATTTGCTAATTTTTCCATCATCTTTATTTCATTTCTTCAATATATTTGGACCATTCCCATTACAATTCACATGCCATTTATGATGTTCCACATGATTCTAATAATTTTTCTAATTAAATTGCAAATTTCAACTAGGTTTGTATACACACTACACTACCTCATTTTTAGTCAAAATTTCCAACTTGTCTCCATTTATTTAGCACAAGTTAATGTACTTCATTCCTCATTTGCTTATTAATGATAGTAATCCTCATGATTTCATGACTTTGCATAATAAATTTTCCAAAATTTAAGTGTATTCACATGTATTGCATAACAAATTATAAAAATTGAAACCCAACATACCTTAAAATTTCAAGGTCTTACACTAAGCCTATTGCAAACATTGTAAATGCAACACATGGGCCAAATGAGAGATTAGTGAAACATAAGAAACAATGCAAACTAAAATTTTCAACCACTAACCCACTTGAACCTATTCCTAAATGGGTACCAAAAGTTAAAGCTTAACTCTATCTATGCAGGAGTGCTTTAAAGTCATAAGAAGCAGTATGTGGAATATTGATAGTGGTTGCTCAAGATACATGATAAGGGAAAGGGATCTATTCATAGAGTGAAAGTTAAAAGTGGCAGAATAGTAACCTTTGAGGACAATGACAAAGGTAGAGTAGTTGAGATTGGTAAAGTCGACTAACCACAATCTACTACAATTTTGAACATTTTGCTTGTAGAGAGATTAAAACATAACTTCCTAAGTGTAACTCAATTTTATGATAGTAGTTACAAAGTTATGTTTAAATGTCAAAGTTGTTCAATTCTAGATGAGTTAGTCTTAGTTGTAGTCTTTGGTAGAAGGCATGGAAATGTGTATTTGATTGATTGTGCGATATCCAATCCAAGTGTCTTGTTGTAAGCAATGATGAATCCTTGCTGTGGCTAAAAGATTATGACATGCTAACAAAAACATGATTGAAAAGTTGTATAATAAAGAATTAGTTATTGGCCTTCCAAAACTAGAATTTGATAAAAATGAGTTGCATGATACTTGCTTAAATGGAAAGTAGGTTAGAGAATCATTCAAACCTTAAAAGAAATATAAACAACAAGACCTTTTTAATTGCTATACATGGATCTTATTAGACTAACAAGAACTAGAATTTTTGGAGGGAAACATTATCACAATTTGCCTGGATAATGTTTCTTGCATCAAAAGGTGAAGATTTGTCATTCTTTGAAATATTTACCAAGTGTGTGCAAAATAAACAAAGCTATCACTCTATATCAATTAGAAGTGATTATGGTGTAGAGTTTTAGAATCAAAAGTTCACTAATTTTTGTGAAAGCAATGATATTCTTCACACATTATTTACATGAAGAATACCTCAACAAAATGAAGTAGTAGAGAGAAAAAAATAGATCCTTGCAAAAGATAGTAAGGATAATGTCGAGTGAATATGAGCTACAATAGTATTTATGAGCTGAGGTAATAAATGTTGCTTTCTATATCATAAATATAATCTATATTAGGCCAATACTTAACAAAACTCCATTCAAACTATATTACGGAAGGAAGTCAAATATTTCATATTTTCACACTTTTGGATGTAAATGTTTCATTCTTAACAATGAAAAGGATAACCTTGAAAAATTTAATAGCAAATCTAATGAATCCATGGCTATTTTATTATTAGTAAGACATTTAGATTGTACAACATGAGAAATATGATTGTTAAAGAGTTTGTCCATGTGAGGTTTGATGAAAGCACTAATCCCACAAAATGTTAGTGAAACACAATCTGGACCATCCATAAGTGAGGTAAATGGTGAAGGTAATAATTCCTTACTTAGAGATTGGATATTTATTCATGCTCATCTTGAAAACTAAATAATTTATGATGTATATGATAGAGTTAGGACTAGATTCTCATATCACCAAGTATGTGGCAATTTTGCTGTAATTTCTCAACTAGAGCCAACGTGCATAGTGCAAGCCTTAGAAGATAAAAACCGGATTATAGTTGTGTAAGAAGAGTTAGACCAATTTAAAAAAAATGATATGTGGAAACTTGTTCCAATACCATCCCATCCGTCTATAATAGGAATCGAATGGATCTTTAGGAATAAACTAGGTGAATATGGAATTATTTGAGAAATAAGGCAATATTAGTAACAAAGGGGTATTGGCTAGAAGAAAGGATAGACTTTGAAGAGTCATATAACTCTATTACTAGGATTGAGGCTATTAGAAATGCTCTTAGATTTTCCTTCATTCATTGATTTAAATTATATTAAATGATGTTAAAAGTGCATTCTTGAATGGTTTTATTAATGAAGAGGTATATGTGAAACAACTTTCTAGGTTTGAAGATCCTCATGATCCTAACCATGTATTCAAACTTAAGAAGGCTCTTTATGATCTTAAATAGACTTCTAGAGCATGGTATGATAGGTTAAGTAAGTTCTTATTAGAAAAAGGTTTTACAAGGGGTAAAGTAGATACCACTCTCTTCATTAAGCATGATATGAATGATATTTTAATTTTTCAAATTTTTATTGATAACTTGTATTTGGAACTACTAATCACAAATTATGTTTAGATTTTTTCAAAGTCATTTAGGGAGAATTTGAAATGAGCTTGATGGGGGAGTTGAACTTCTTTTGGGGCTTGCAAATCAAGCAAATGAATGAAGAGATCTTCATCCATCAAACAAAATACACAAAGGAACTCCTAAAGAAGTTCAAGATGAAAATGGGAAGTGTTTTGGCACTCCAATGAGCACATCTATTAAGATGGATAAAGATGCGAAAGGTAAGCCCATTTGTCAGAAATTATATAGAAGCATGACTCTTTCGCATTTAACTATTAGTAGACCTGATATCATATTTAGTATTTGCATATGTGCTAGATTCTAGTTTCTACTCAAATCTTAAGGAATCATATCTCATAGCTATTAAAAGAATCTTTAGATACCTTTTTGTGAAATCCAAAACCTTCCAATTTTGAGTTAGTTGGGTACTCTAATGCAATTTTGTTGGTTATTAAGTAGACAAAAAGAATATCTTAGGGACATGTTAGTTTCTTGGAAGCATGATCATATCATGGTTTTGTAGGAAATAGAAATCTATTGCATTGTCAACTACTAAAGCCGAGTATGTGGTTGTAGGTAGTTATTATGCGCAAATTATCTAGATGAAACTACAATTGGGAGATTATGGATTGAAATATGTAGACATTTCCATTAGATGTGATAATACTAGTGCAACTAACTTAACCAAGAATCTAGTACTGTATTTAAGAACTTAATATGTAGAGTTAAGCATCATTTCATTAGTGATCATATGCAAAACCATAATATTTGCTTGGAATATATACCAATTGAAGATTAATTAGCAAATATTTTCACAAAATCACTCATAAAGGATAGATTCGATAGAATTAGAAGAGAGTTAGACATTTTAGATCCATGTACTTGAATTGCATATCATATGAGGATTGAATGTGTGATACTATTATGTATTTCAAATTCTTTTAGGTATATTTTATTTGTTCTTCATTTTTTATCTCATTTAAAGCAAAATTTTGGTATCAGATTATACATAGAATTTTCAAAGTTTGGTTCAAAAGCATTTCAAAACTCTTAACACATTTTTGTTGTATTTTTCTCATGTCCTTTCTTCTTTTATAAAACTCTAGAAGTTTTTTATAGGAAGTTCTAAACTCTGATATTTCATTTTAGACTTTTGAAGTATGCATAAAAACAAACTAAGTAGATAGAAGCCATTTTAAAGCTCTAAAAATATGATTTTAGAACTCTAAAAGTCTTATTACATGAAAAGGCTAGCTTAGAACTTTGAAAATCGAGAACTATTATATTCAAAATGATGTTTTGACTCCTGCTCAATTTTCTACTTTTAAACACTCTAAAAGTTCCCGCATAAGAGAGATGTTTTGACTCCTGCTCAATTTTCTACTTTTAAACACACTAAAAGTTCCTGCATAAGAGATATGTTTTGACTCCTGCTCAATTTTCTACTTTTAAACACTTTAAAGTTATCTTTTCTTTCATTTCCATTTCTAGAAAGAATTCCCATCTCTTAAAAATCATACCTAGTCCTCATTCTTGAACCCAAAATTGTTTGAAACCAATCCTCTTTCAAGAATCCTCAAACCCCATTGAAACTCTACTGCCAAAATGGCAAGAACCACGAGAAGTAACAAGTCTCTAGCAACCCCAACAAAGGAAACAAGCAGAGGAGAAAAGAGGAAGGGTAATGAAGAAGAAGAAGAAGAAGAAGAAGAAGAGGAGGAGGAGGAGGAGGAGGAAGTCTAGAGTAAGAAGGGGAGACTGGATAGTCATACATTAAAGGTATTATTTGATAACAAAGTCTCGGTGTGTGAAAATTTTGAGAAAAAGTTTGAAAGAAAAAGAGTAGTTAAAGGAATTTTTTTATTTCAAAATATTTAGAGGAGTAGGTTGTTTGAATTTGAATGTAACAAAATGGCAAAAGTTCCAAGGATGGGAAGAATCTTCAACTATCAGGATCTAAGCTACTCCAAGTTTGTGCAAGTCTTAATAAGCAATTACAACACAGGCACAAGAATGACCTAGATTGGTAAGGTTGAGATTGATCTAAACCATGGTAATATTAGAAAATTGGTCAAATTGCTAGAAGTTGTAGAAGCAGTTTAGTGGCTAAAGAGCTAGTCTAATTTATTTTCAAACTTGGATTGGATAGAGATAAGAGAAAAGGAAAGCTACCTCCATGCCAACTATTTAGATTTAGATCTAAAAGTTGCCCACAATATGGTCTTCAACAATATCCATCCCAAGACAGGAAGCTCAAATTAGATTCTAGAAAAAAAATGCTAAGATTCTATGGGCCCTGAATCATCAGAAGAAATTGGACCTAACATAAATGATGTCTGACCACCTATAAATGGTTAGGACAAACTCAAGATTTCCACTTCCTTATGGCATAGTCTTCACAAATTTTTTGAAGAATGGCAAAATTAATCTCAAAGAAGAGCATAGAGAAAAGGTTAAACAATCTAAAAAGATTGGAAAAATAATAATAAAAAGAGGGATTTAGAGAGATTGCAATTGGTTGGATCTTTAAAAGCCCAAGAAGATAGATCAAGTCAGAAGAATAAAGGCTATTAGAGAAGAAGAGGATAGGAGAGAAGTAGAAGAAAGACTAGAAGAAGAAACAAGAGAAGAAGCAAAGGAAATTTCAAGGGAAGAGAGTGTAGCTGTAGCAACATCTCCTAGCCAACCTAGACCAACCCAACCTCAACCATTACCTCAAACTAGAACTAGTCAACCTAGCCATCGCACCTAGTCCTTCATCTCCATCTCTAATCCCTTAGAGCCTTCCTATCAAACTACTTCTCCAACTATCTAAAACCATTTTCCTATAGGATATTTAACTTAGAAACTAAGGTAGAGAACTTAGGAACCAAAGTAACTACTAGCATATCTCTCCCAAACCATATGGTAGAGAAAATAGAGGAGACAGTGAAACTAAAGTTAGATACAATAATCTCTCTTCTTTAATCTACTCAAACCCAACCTCAAGATAAACCAGCTTACTCTACACATTCTTCATCCACCCAAACCTATCATTGTAACCAAGTAAACAAAACCCCTTCACCCATCAGACCTCAAGAAGAAACCAAACCTCGCACCCCCAACCTTCTAGAACCAACTTTCTTAACTAGACCTAGAAAAACCTCCCAATCAACCTTCTCAGTTCCAAATAGATACAAACCAATCCTCCAAGCCCATCCCAAGCTCTCTCATCTCATCAAACCATACTTTCCATCTGCCCCAACCATCTACCATTCCCGGTCAAATTCTTGGGATTCCTAGGACATTCCAACCAAGGTTATCAAAACTCCACCACCAACATTTCCTATTGACCCTAGGTATTTGGTTTTGATGCTTAACAAAAATTGTTGAATGGTTTGAATTAAGATAATGATATTTTTGAATTTTTTGAATTCAAAAGACTTTTAAAGGATGTAAAAGTGTTCGGAAGGACATTTAGTTACTTTAGAGGAAGCTTCAGAACTTCAGAAGTGGCATCTGGAAGTTTTATAGGGAGCATTCTGAATTCAGAGGAAAGTTTTAGAAGGAAGAAGAAGCTTTAGAGTCTAAAACAAGTTTCTGAAGGAACTTGAACATAGATAAGGTTAGAAGCTCTGAAAGTTATGTTCGAAAGCTTCAGAACATGGTCAAAGAAAGAACTCCATGCTTCAAAAATTAGAAGGAACACTCAAAGTTTATTCAAAAGCATTCCATGCTTCAGAGTATCTTAAGAGTTTGATTGAGATGAATAACAAAAGCTTTAGAAAGAAAAATGTAGTCATTGGATATCTCAGTCACCAAAAGCAACTTTAGAGGATGAAAGACTAACTTCAAATGTTATAAAGTGTATTGCTGGAATAACTTTCAAACCATGTAGAAGTTCAAAAGATCTGAAAGAAAGCTTCAGATGCTCTAAAGTAATGCAGTAATGGTAACTAACAAGAATCGACCTTCAAAAGTTCTGAAGCAAGCTTATAAGGTAGATTACGTTGAGTGTTGAAAATGTAGTTTACAATAATAAAAAAATTGCCAAAAGTAATCATTAACAGCTAGAATGGATTCAAAATTTATAGATAGAAGTTATAATGAAGAAGAAATAGACTTTTGATTATGTTTAATTAGAATCTACTTTAAGAATTCAAGATTCTAGAAAGTGCAATCGCTCTAAGGTACTTCAACAAACAGAGAACTTCAAAACTGCATCAATATCATTTTAAAGGAGAACAAAAGCATGGTGAGGTTTAATGTTTATCATTTGTATTTGAGGTTAAATTTATGTATACTTAGGCCTAATTAGAGGCAGTTTATCTATGCATTTTTGTATATGAAATGGAGAGTTACTATTTAGCTTTGGAAATCAGATTGTATGAGTTACTGGTGAACTCAGAGGAAAACCAATGTGTATGAGTTTCTGTTTAGCTCATGGAAAACAAGGTTGTATGAGTTTATTGGTGAGCTCAAGGAAAACCAGCAACATAGAGTTGTTGGTGAACTCATAAAAACTCATTAGTGATCTTAGGAAACCAAAGGAGGTGTGATTCCATATGGTTTAGTAGGACCCAAGAATGGGGAAACCTTGGAGGATGGATAGGAGCCAAGGGAGCCCTAACCACTATAATCCTTATGTTCTTATTGTTTCTATACTTGTGTGCTTCTGTTGTATTCTATTTTCTAGACTTGCACATCCCACACATCCCATCTATTTTCCCCATCTCACTTGGATTCCTATTTGGCCATACAACCTATGTTTTGGGGTGTATGAAAGAGAGTTTGGGGTAACACCTCTAATTCCTCCTAAAGAAACCATTCTAAGAGCTAATAACCCAAACTTCATTCCTAAAATTTCTAAACTAATAAACATAAGCTACTTATAATTTCATCTAAGAATCAAAATAAACAATATGGTCAGATCCTACAAAACTAAAACATCATTTCCCTAACCATAGTCCCCTTTTCAAAATTGGAGGACCCAAAATGCCTTGATAGAGTCATTCTCTTACTAGATCGTCCTCACACTCCCAGCACCTGTAAATCAAAGCCTCCTCCTAAGATTGAAAACTACCTATCCACATTCACCAAATCTCAAACCCCTCCACAGGCTCAACCCATACGACTTCTCACCATCCTACCTAAACGAACAAACCCTTTGAGTAGATTTACCTCATCCTTGAAGAAATCACACATTTTAGATTTGCAACAAACCTAGCCCAAATAAACAACCTACCCCTTTCCTACCTTAACCTCACCAACCCATCATATTACAATAGGGCAATGATCATGCCCTTTAGAAACCCACCACAACTAGCCCTACAACCTTCTAAGGCTAACCTTCCACCCAAACCTCAACCTAAACCTAAGACTAAGATAGCACCTAAGCCTACCAACAATCCTGCACCCAAAACTATCTCCGAACCATCTACCTAAATCTCCATTTCCTCCTCCTTTGAAACCTCACCTAAACTGACAACCAAACCCTAACCTTCCACCTTTAACCAAGAAACTATCCTTCTTACATATAATGAATGCGAAGGTAGAATTACAACTAATGACCACGTATACAATGAAGCCAATGAACTACTTAAGAAAGGCAACCTGAAGCAAGGCTCCTAACTTCCTCTACCATTCCCAGAACTCTAAGACCAAACTATTGGAGAAGAATTAGAATTATCTCTTCCATCCCCAGCCCACCAACTGCCATTCTCATTCCTACTCAAACCTCTTTGCCAAGTCCTTAGAGACATTGCATAAAGCTTGGTGTCTCTAAGAAACTCAGAAAACTTGAACCCCAACCTTCCCAAACCTCCCTTCAACCTACTCCAACCAATCTCCTAGCCTCCTCCTTTACCCAGATACCTAACACAAAAGCCTTCTTTTCCCTTACCTATTTGAGAAGCCCAAACCAAAACCTTAACCCATTGTTGCTATTCATAATCTTTCTTTTTTATTCTTTATATAATTTCTTTCTAATTCTTTCAAATGTAATTGTATCATCTTGTAATTGTAATTCGTTTTTTTCTAAATATCAATACAAAGAAAATTTTTCTGCAAATTCTATCTCTGCATTCATATTTCATTCTTCTATGCATATTTGTTTCTCACCACTGTACCTTTTTAATTATGAACAAAAAGGGTTGAAAAAACATGTATTGCAATTAGTTAGGGGGAGCAAATGCATATATTTAGGGGGAGCATCATTAGTTACTTAAACTTTTCTTTTAGCTCTCCCTACTTATGAAAGGTATTGATTAGATATTCTATCATCATAAAAATAGGAAGAGAATGTTGAGTCTAACCCCATACTTGGCTTGATTTTGATGATGAATGTGATGTTTTAGTTAAGTTTTCATGATGAGAAAACGCACGAGTGAGAAAGTTTGGTACTAATAGTTAATTTCTTAGTGTTGCAGAACTAAAATGATAAAATCAAGTAGACACACAAGGAATACATATGTAGAAGTAATATGGAATGTAATAATTTAAGAAATTAATGTAAACATATCTTAGATTAAGTTTTAAAGGAAGAAAATAATGTAAATGCAAAAGAAAATTAAATTTTAAAATTTTAGAGAATAGTTTAGAAGCTTTAAACTGATTTTGAAGTCAAGTACAACAATTTAGAAGTTCCTCCAAAGGATTCAGGGAAGTCTGAAATCATATATGAAGATTTTAGAGGACTATTCAAAAGTTTCAAGTAGTTTGAAATGAAATCTGAAATGTTTTAGAGAAATCTTCAGAGAGAACGTCAGAAGTTTCAAGCAACTTCTGAAATGCAGCATGTTGGTTCCTTCAAATATGGCCCTACTTATGTAAAAGCTACACAGGTTGTATGGCAAATCTAGATTCTAAAAGGTGTGGGGAGAACAAACTGATTGTGCAAGCATAGAAAATAAATGCAGTGGAAGCACACAAACACACAACAATAAACACACAAGGATTATAGTGGTTCGGGCACTCTCTTGGCACCTACTCTGCTCTTTAAGATTTCCCCAACCTTGGGTTCTACTATAACAACCTTCGTTCGTTTGTGAGCTAACCAAGAACTCAACACTAGTTAAATGAGCTCACCAGAAATTCTACAACTACTGGTTTTCACTAAGCTCACAGGTATAAATGTATAAGTAAATGCCTTTAACTAGGCTTGGATGTACATATAGTTTAAACTCAAATAATAGAGATAAAACATTAAGCTCACAATGCTTTCTGATCTCCCTTAATGATTAAATGATGAATCTTTAAAGTTCTTTGTTCCTTGAAGCTTGTTGAAGTGAATGCACCTTTTTGGACTTTGTGTTCTTATATTTGATTTGTGGTTTATCTTCTCAAAAGTCTATCTTTCTTCCTTTGGAACTCCTATTTATAAGTTCCATTTCAAACTAGTTGTTACTTCTCAAATTTTTAACCATTGCAAATGCCTCATTGTAAATCACATGACACTACCTCGTTGTGCCACTTTGGAGCCTCCAAAGTCACTTTCAAATTCTCTAAAGGCTGATAGCTCTTCAATCATGGGCGCTTATGCTTCAGTAGCTCCGAAGTGAGAATTTCGTACCTATGAAGCTACATATTCATCTCTAGATTATCTGAAGTCATAACTTTGGAAGCTCCTGCCCTAATGGCTCTTCCGCACCTCCAAAGTTTCTTCTAATGGCCTCCAAAGTAACACCGACAGCGTCACCTCCGAAGCTCCATTCCTTGCCTCCGAAGTTTCCTTTCTTGCCTCCAAAACTTCCTTCATTTAGCTCCAAACCAAATTTTCTTTCTTCTCCTCTAAAGCTTGACTCTTCAACTCTGAATCTTCCTTCCTTCTAGCCTCGAAGCTGCTATTTTGACTCTAAAGCTTCTTTTTCAACTATTAGTCTTAGCAACACAATTATTAGATAAATCAAGTCATTAACAAGTTTTGTTTTTCATCAAAACTAGAGTCTCCCCCTTTTTGATGATGAAAAAACTTAGTGACTTGCGCTATAAAAATAGTGCTAATGAGCTAATGACAACTCCCCTTAAATAAATTATAAATAAGCATAAGAAAGTCTGATTTATTTTGGCTCACTTTACTAAGAATGGTCCACATTTAGTAATTTTTTTTTAAATTTTAGTTTCTACTTCTTCTCCCCCTTTAAATCATTTTCCCTCTAATGCAGCAAGTCTCATCATTATCCTGCTTGTCATAATCAAAAAGGTCTAGGGAGGAGGGATTTATCATAAAATACTGGTCTGAGGAACTAAACTTGTTCTCCTTCTTCTGGTGCTATAATACATGACCCTAAACTTCATTTTCCATGCTCCCCCTATCGTGCATAATCTGATAGCTTTATTTTTCACATTCAAACCAAAGTTCATGTTGTTAATAGTAAGTAAACCTAAAATAATGATTATAGATGGTTGTCTATTTAGCTCTTCTGCATACTTACATGCAAAATGGTTCTTTTATGAGAGATAAAGTGATGAAGGCTAAAGTGAAATGACATGAATGCAAAGCATTAAGGATAGGAAATACACTACCTTCACCTACCTAGCTGCCTCAAATAGATTTATGTTTCTATTTACCATAGTTAAGGACCAACTACTTCTCCTATTATGGCTACAATTGGAAGGTAGTTATATATAAGCAAACTTCTTATTTTACATTTTTATTTACATTTATATCGTCATCCTTCTCATATATACATTATTCTACTGAATTTATAATCTTCATCTTTTTTTCTTCTTCAATAGGCTCTTAATCTTCCTTAAGAAGGTTTTTAAAAATTCTACATTATCATTCTCCCTCTCACTAATGAGGAATCTACACTTCCATTGTCATACACTATCTTCATCTTCTTTCCTTCTTTCTCACTCTTCCATACTTCATGGGTTATCAAAGACCCCATGAGTTCTGCAATCGAAAGCTTGTTCAAATCTTTGACATCTTTAATTACTATAATTTTTGGCATTTAATCCACTAGGAGAGACCTTAAAATCTTTTTAACTTACTGTGAACAAGAAATCTCATAACCTAACTTTTAGGGTATCAGTGAGTTTCATTAATTTAGAAAACATATCAAATATGGACTCATCCCTAAACATGCAGAATGTTTCATATTCTTCAACAAGCAAACTAGTTCTAGCTTCTCTAACTTGGCTTGTACCCTCATAAACTATTTGCAAATGGTTTTAGATTTCCTTTGCAGTTTCATATGAGGATATCTTCTCATATTCATAGAGAGAGAGAGAACAATATAAAGCATTCTTGGCTTTGGCATTCAACTGAACTGCTTTAATGTCCTAGTTAGTCCATTTACTCTCCTCTGATGTGGAAGGCACCATTCATTCATTCTTCTATAATTTTCCACAATTTATAACTATTGGCAATCAAAAAAGTCATCATCTTCATTTTTCAATAGCTATAATGCTCCTTATCAAAATATGGAGGTCTAATGGTCGATTGACCCTCTTTGATTCCACCAAAATTGTTTGCCATATGGAATCACACTGAGGTAGAGATAAAATTGTGAATCCGAATATCAATGCCCCACACTCTGATACCAATTATTGGTCCCTTCAAATATGGCCCTGCTTATGCTAAAACTAATCAGGTTGTATGGTAAAGATAGATTCTAAAAGTGTGAGGAGAACAAACTGATTGTGCAAGTCTAGAAAATAAATGAAATGGAAGCACACAAATACATAATAATAAAGACACAAGGATTATAGTTGTTTGGGCCCTCTCTTGGCACCTACTCCACACTCCAAGGTTTCCCCAACCTTGAGTTCCACTATAACCTATGGAATCACAACCTCCCTTGGTTTTATGAGCTAACTAAGAACTCAACATTGGTTTTTCAAGCTCACTAAAAACTCTACTACTGTTGATTTTTACTGAGTACACCAACAACTTATACAATCTAGTTTCTCAAGAGCTAACCAGCAACTCAACCTTTATAGGTATAAATGCACAAGTAAATGCCTCTAACTAGGCCTGGATGTACATATAGTTTAAGCTCAAATAATAAAAATAAATCATTAAGCTCATAGTGCTTTCTGATCTCCCTTGATGTGTAAATGATAAATCTTTGAAGCTCATTGTTCATTAAAGCTTGTTGAAGTGAATGCATCTATTTGCACTTTGAGTTTTTGTGTTTGATTTATGGTTCGTCTTCTCGAAAGTCTATCTTTCTTCCTTTAGAACTAAATATAAGTTTCATTTTAACCTACCTGTTGCTTCCCAAATGTTTTAACTGTTCGAAATGCCTCATTGTATACGACATGTCGTTGCCTTGTTATGCCGCTTTGGAGCCTCCAAAGTCACTTTTGGATTCTTTGAAGGTCGGTAGCTCTTTAGTCGTAGGTGCTTGTGCTTTGGCCCTCAGAAGTGAGTATTTCACACCTCTAAAGCCATGTATTCATCTCTGGATCATCCAAAGTCATAATTTCGGATGCTCCTGCCCTAACAACTCTTTCGCACCTTCGAAGCTTCTTCTGATGGCCTCCAAAGCAACACTGATAGCTGATGAGAATGCAAAATGTCATATTTTATTCTCCTAATACTTCATCTTTTGCACCTAATACTTCATCTTTTGCA